>VUYV01000024.1:5574137-5714843 GCA_008711295.1 Anarhynchus alexandrinus
GTGGATCGGCGGGGCGATGCCAGGCGACGCCAAATGGCTGAAGCGCGGGGGCCGGGCTGGCGGAGGGGGCCGGGCGGTCGCTGTGTGGAAGGGGGCGCGGGGCCGCGCTCAGCCCCTTTGTTCGCCTGACAGACACATACACACACAGAAGGAGAGAGGGAGAAGGGGGGTGTGGGGGGTGTCACAGACCTGTTGCTGGTAGCGGCTCCCGGCGAGGGGCAACCGCTTAGAGGCGGGAAGCGACGCCGCCGCTCCGTGGGCCGCGTATCGGCGCTCCCCCGTTGAAGCGAGGCGGGCCGGGAGGTGGGGAGAGGCGGCGGATCGGCCCCACCTGCCCGCGCTGAGGAGAAACTCCCTCCTGGCGGCGCCGGGCGGGGAAACGGCGGGTCCTCAACCTCCGGGCGGGCTGAGGGGAGGCGAGGGGACACACACACACACACACCCACACACCATCCCTGAGGTAACCGGGGCGGCCGCGCCGCTCCCCTGCCTGAGGCAGGCCCGGTGGGGTTTGCTGCAGCTGCCCCGGGCCCCGGCCCGGCGGCCTGGTAGACGCGGCGCCCTCAGAGGAGCCCTGACAGACCCCGGGCTGTCCTCCGCCTCGGCCAAGGCACTCTCCGGCACCGGCCGTGCTCGCTGCGGGAAGCGACCGGGAGGGTTTCCAGCCGCAGCCTCTGGGTTATGCGGGTCTCGGCCGACGGAGAAGGAAGGGGGTGGAGGCCAGGCGGCTTCTGTTTGACTGCCGTTTGGATCTGGGTGCCGTTTTATCTCGCTCTTCAAAGCTGAGACTGTCATCAGGGTTCCCAGAATTAGACCCGTTTCCCAGTTTCTTGAAAAAAAACCCAAACCCAACCCTTCATGTTACATTAGTGGTACCCTGTGTCTGCTCCTGATGCTGCCGGCGGTACTTACCCAGCTCACGTCCCACCATGGGCTGCAATCCGACGCGTACCGGGATGGCAGACACTGGCACTGTGCGATCCAGGCCTTTCTAAACCACCGCTGGTGCCTGGACATATCACATTGCTGTCGCAATGTATAATTTTTCTATGATACTGCTGTCCCAAAACACTATTCATTCATCAGCTTTTCTCTTTTCCCCTCTTTCCCCTCTTTTTCAGGGTCCCGTCAGACTGGTTCTCCTGCAGCCGCCCAGCCAGTGGCTCCCGGCCCTGGCAGACGCTCCGGAGCAGACTTGCAAAGCTACTCCCGTCTCCTCTCTCCAATTAACCCCACGATTCATTTCTTCCGTGCTGGTGGTGTAACCACTGCAGCTTTATGTTCTTCCAGCTTCGTGGTGGTGATGGTTACGCGTGGTTGGGTGTCTTCTCGTTCATTTTGTCCCATTGCTCCTAGTTTTTGACTTCAGTTTTCCTAAAACTCTTATGTGTTGAGTTAGCTCTTAATACACTAAAGTGCTTGCATGCAGTGCTGGGTAAGTGTAACCACTTGAAACCCTTGGCTCCGCTCATGTTGTGCACTTACTTAAGTGCAGTGCTTAACCGGAAGGCTGTTTTTCAAGCTGAGGTCATGTCTCATCTCTACTGAGAGGCCAGTGTGCTTTTTGGTGCCATAAGATAAATAACTAATAATCATACAGTGTCACAGCAGTCTTAGAATAATTGGTAACCACAACATGTGGCTTTAGCAGAATAGCAAATTTCCCGCTGTCCCCTGATTTGGGTCCATTACATGATTGGACTGTTACTGTCTGTACGTGGTTTTATTCTTTGCTAGCTGGAAGAAGTTTCCCTGTGATACAGCAGATCCATTAAAGCTTGCCAGAAATAACTCTTCTTTCCTTACATCAGGAACTAATCTTCCTGGTGTTTCACATTACTTGAAATACAATGTATTTCAAGATGACACTGAAATTAGACAACTGATACAGGTCTGGGAAATTATTTTCACTTTTAAAATCCCCGTTATTCTATTCCTATGTGGAGGATTGTCTTTCCTTGAGGTGTCTGACTTCTGTTCACACTGATGAGAGTTACATGGCTGTGGCAGCAGTATCAAATCTGAGATCATTTGAGACTGTTCTGACTCATGCTTTCTGAATATATGACTACTGGATTTGCTTAGCTCCTCTTCACATTTAACTGCCACATCGCATTCCAGTCTGTGTGTATGCAGAGGTGTCTGAGCTACCATTTCTAGAGTCGACAGAAAATCGGTCGTGGGTAGGAAATAGCATATTGGGTGTTTATGGGCCATATTTGCCCCTGTGGTTGGAGCCAGCAAAAGACCTATACAAAATCCGAGCTCCACGGAGGTCATAGCCTGAGAAGTCAGGTAGCACTTGGCTGTTGCAGACTTCATCTTCTGCCCTCACTGAATATAGCCAGAAGCAGATCAGGTCAAATGACCTCAGTTCTACTTTTTGAAAGTTTAGCTTTGGGCAATGATTCCCTAACCTTGTGAGCCTCAGTCTACTGTCCTCCTTCCAAGTTTCTTTCCGATCCCCCATGCACATTTGTCATCAAACCTTTAAGAGAAAACAGATATAAAGGAGGTTTGCTGATCTCTTAACACAACTTTTGCAAAATACTGCTGCTCTGTGGATCATAGGCTGGGAAACTTCCCATGGAGAATAAGGCTGCGCATCAACTAGCCTTTCAGTTTTCAGTAGAACTGGAGATGATGCTCAAAACTGGGACACCCATTGTAGAAATCATCTCGGTTCTAGTTGTTTGATTTCCCTACTTAACTTGAGTTCCCTGAGGCTCCATTTATAATTAATGTACAGGAATAACCATGTCTGGAGGGCAATTTTTCTCACCTTAGACATCTTATCTTAGGATGAGGTGAATCATCCTTTGGTATTCCGTGTTTCTCTCCATTAGCTGTAAAGTCAGACTGGTACAGCTGTAGACAATTAATTTTTAAACACCTGAATTACACGAGATGAATCATTGTCCCAGTGCAGAGAAGGCCCTGTCCTAAAGAAATCAGGTATCGCACAGCTCATATGATACATCATTTGGTGCCTGTCATCCACTTCTGTAGCCCAGCCAACGTGACATATATTCAGAGGGATTCATTGCTTCTAACTGCTGCTACTGGCCATGGGGACTTGCTGAGATACTTGTGTTGTGCAAGGGGCGACTGGCCTGGAGCAACAATGGTGGAGCGGTGACCACAGTGAGGTGAGTCAGGGAGGAAAGGGAAGAGCTTGGTATTCGTTTTGCTCTGCCCCAGAAACCTTAGCTAGTTCCTGCCCGGTCACATGCAGCCCCTCCTTTCTTTCACATACCAGCAATAGTGCTCAATAATAAAAAAGGGAATAGTTTGCAACAGAAGAATTTCATCAAGATGTTTCTCTGCTAAAAAAACCCCAACAAAACAACAAAACAAACCAAAAACCAAACAGATGGAGAAATAGGAATAGGAAGGTTTCTTCATCTTATACACCTGAACTTGGACACAAAATAGGTATCCTTTCAGTCTGTTTAATCCACATCAGGCAAAACAAAAAATTCCCAGTTTCTTCTTCCTAGAAGACACCGGATTGTGATGTCTCCAGTAGAGAAATGGGCAATAGAGCTGAATGCCATTCTCACCGTAGGGTCACCAAATGGTGTTCCAATCCAGAGAGATGTACATCTGCTCAGAGCTTATGGGGGCCCTGCTCTTCCTGGGAGAGGTACCGCATTTCTTATCTCTCTCCCACTGGCTGCAGTAGCAGCTGCATTGCTGCGATTCCCAGCTCTGAGGCTGTCGTGCAGGACTGGGCTACCCTGGTAGACTGGGGTAAATGCACTGTTCCTCAGTAAAATTAGCCAGCAGAAAACAAAAATAAAAGCAAAACCAAAGCAGCCCAGTCTCAGGGGTTTTGACTCTTGGCCAGTGAAGCTCCAGAATTTCTCATTTAAGGAGGTTAGGAATCATTTAACAAAATCGTTATTTCACCCAGATGAAATACTCAATCTATATCCTATGAACCAAGAGGCTTTAAACGTTCCTAGCTAACGGCTCGGTGTGTAGCTCACACAGGCGTGCGCAGGCTAGATTTAAAAGTGAGCAAGGTAGAATCCTGCAGGTAGCATACCCATGGCAGCATGGAGCTGAGCACAGGTCCATGCTCAATTATTTACCTGGCTAATTAGGTGGACTGCACAGCCTTCACTGGCTGAGCCCATTACATTGTGGGCACACCTCCAGCACACTAGGTAGCACTGGTATGCCTACACAGTCTCGACCTGCTACCAGTGTCTATGCAGATGCAAAGCTGTTGGTAGGCAATTCTTTTGTATTTTAGATTGGCACCAGGGTGTCTTGGGAAAATAAACGTTGCAGCATCAAAATTCTGGAACTAGCATAAGTGGAACTTGGTAGCATTCCTCCTCTGCGTACTGGAGTATCAGATACGGAGCAGCAGTAGCTGATGTTGGTGGTCCCTGCAGTACCCAGAGATCTGGTTCATGGCCAGAAGCCAAAATGTAAAGACAAAACAAAACAGAAAAGAAAACCTGACTCTTTTCGCTCATCCTGTGTTTGACAGCCGAACGCTCCTGTGTGAAATGCTTCTTGGTATTATAACACAACAGCCTGAAGGATTGGTTTGATGCTATTGCTGGCACAGACAAAACACTTATTGTGTTTCTGCTGAGCAGCCAAAGATGCCTAAAATACATTTTGTATATTTGGAATACAAACCCCATACACGCTGTAGGCATGTTACACAGGATACGTTGTGTATGTCTCACGCTGACCCAAGCTGCTCTGCCTTTGCCTGTTAGTTTTCACACATCCCTGTAATACACCCAAATAGTAGAATTGAAAGAAAAGGGCTGATTATCAGCTTGTAGGAGATAGAGCGATAGTAATCGTAAGGAAAAAATAGAACATAAAGATTTCTTCGGTGTTGGGTTGCATACTTCTATGCACCAGAGAGACAGATCAATATTATTTTTAATTTAAGAAAAAAAACCAAAACCACAGCATAACAAAAGAGACTGTATTAGTGCAGACTTTTATCATCCAAAACAATCCTCTTAACAGGTAGAACAGCTTTTAATGAGGGTGAAAGCATTTGATAAGCTTAAAAGATGGGGAACACACAGCATTTACTTAGATGAACAACTGAGAAAATGTGCACATCATCTCCTAATTCACTAAAAAGATAATAAAAACCCAAAGAATTTGAAAAAGGGAACAAAAACCTACCCTTGCTCTTTACAGTGCTCTGAGATTATCCAGTCACCACTTCTTCCCAGTTATAATCAGCCATGGATTTTCCCACCACCTGTCGCTTCAACATGCCTCTGACTATGGCTTGTGAGCAAAATACCTTGTGATCGGTACATTTCTCCCAAAATACTGGTATACCAATGAAACATCATCGCGTAGAGGTACAGGCTATAACCAGCTTTGCTTGCCCGGACAGTAGGGTTTGTGCAGGGAAGGGACTGGCACACGGATCCCGCCCGATACAGCCTCAGGATGTGTGTCAGCGACATTTGAAGTGCTCTTGAGTGCAGCAGTGTAGATGCAGCTTAAGCTAACTGATGGTGTCACTTGCTTGGGATCAGGATTAAGAGCATCACAGACTGCTCTGAGCAATGTAGGCAGAAAAGTTGTTGCACTGACAAATCTTGGCTGAACTAGGGGTAATCCTCCTCATTAATGCAAGCGGCCTGTGCTACCCAACCCTCCAGAAAAGAAATCTCTTTAGAAAGGGAACATTAAAAAAAAAAGCGTTTAGCATCATCTGACAGGCACGTTCTGCAATTTGAAATGCAGACAGAAAGAACGAACCAGAAAAGCCCACAGGAAGGAAACAACTTTTACAATTTGCTCTGGAAGGCGTGAGTTAATACATTTTTTGTGCCAACATTCAAGGCAACCCTGATGCTCAAGGTGAAACCCATAGAATTTCTCTCCAACGGGAAATAATAGAAAGGAAAAATGAATATTCTGTAACTCCATAGCTAAGCTGTATCTGGCCTCTTGAATTTCAAACCTTTCTTCTTACCGCATTTGGGCATGTAAACATACAGATTTTAGTGGGAATTAGGTACTTCGGTGCTTGAGAAAACTGCTGGAGGCTCACCTGAATCTTTTGATGTCAAAATACTCCTTAAATCGGATTTCCAGTGAATTCTTACAATGATTTCATCTCCCCCAAGGTGTGTCATTTTAATCCTAGGTGTTCTGGCTCATCTTCCAGGTTGGGACGCACATTAATAATAACCGTGATTATCCCTGGAGTATAACAATGCTCACAGCAGGAGAACTTGCAGTTCTGCTGTCAAGGCCTGTTTTGCTGGGGGGGGGAGAAAAAAAAAAGAAAAAATTCCCTTTGAACACCTTTGAAGGTCGTGCTGTGAAAGACTAACTGCCTTTATAGTGTGGTTTATGGAGCTTGGCCAAAGCACTTGAAGTGCTTTCGGTCATATGTCGACATTGTTGTATTTCAAATGGAGCCACACAGTAAACCTTCATTTGCCTAGGAAATTTTCAGGCCCTTTCATCTGAAGCTGTTTTAGGGTTGCTATATTGATTCTTTGTCTTCGGAGGTGAAGAGTGTTTCTGGCAGTGTGGTAGCCGGGCATGCCTTTAAGGAAAATGCTGCCATCAAGTAAGCACAAGTACGAAGCAGCAGCAAATCAACTCATTCTTAAAAATCTTGAGCGAGATTTCTCAAATCAAACAGCAGATAGATTGAGCAGTGTGTGTGCTGTGTTTGTGAGGAAATGGGATGTAGATTCCACATACAGCTATAAAACCCCTAAATCGGAAAGATGGAGACAGTAACCCAGAATTTTGAGCTGTGGCATGGTGCAAGCTGCTGCTGAACCATCACAGACTGAGACTCCTCATACCAGCCACTGGTACCTGTACAGTAGGTGTCAAATCTATGCTAGTACATATTTCTGTCTCCTGACTGGAAGAGACTGGTCTCAAGTTCTAGACTGCCAGGCAACCACCCCATATGAAGTAGGTTGTATGGAGACAACATTTCTCGTGTTGTCTCACACATACATGTATGGAGTAGGTTGTAGAGTCTCCCACACTGGAGACAGGACAGACTATCCTGTGCAACCTGCTTTAGGTAACCCTGCCCTGGCAGGGGGGTTGGACTAGATGATCTCCAGAGGTCCCTTCCAACCCTGACCATTCTGTGATTCTGTGAGACGTGTTAGGCTACATCAGTATCAAGAAACCAGAGGATCCTGTTCTGCAAGTAGCACCACATGGTTTACATCCATGTAGTTAATCGGTCCCCAAAATATCCCAGGTAAGTGGCCTTGTCAATGCTCTTTGATGGCAGCAGCCCAGGCCAGGCTCAATCCCAGCAAGCGAGCTACTCACTATGGTCACAGGTCCAGTTGTGACCCTAGTCCTGGCCCATTTACTAGCACAGACAGCTTCAACAGCCCCACATACAGCATGCCTGCAAGGAGGAGGCCTTTTAAAGGGCTAATCATGGGCTTAGAAAACAGTGGTGGCTTTAATTTGTGTGCTTTTACAGACTCATCATGTGGTGTCAAGTCAGGCAAACACTTTTCAACTCAGTTTCTTCCTAGCTACGGATGATATTAATCTGCCTTCTTAACAGGACTATTATTATGTGAAGTATTATTACTATGAAGATATGTAAAGCAATCTAAAAGTACTGTATCAGCTCCATGGTATAACTCCTTGCAAGACAGATTAACTCTTACAGAACCCTCCATTATAGTCACACCTTCCAAACCATGGATTTGTCTCACCCCCAAATGGATTTCACACAAACTAATTTGTCTTTATGTGCTCAGAAAATTAAATAGGACAGAAGAGAGGAACAGTGACGTTTAAGCACCGAACCACAGTTCAGGAAGCCCTTCCCAATCAAAGCCCTTCCTCTCTCAAAGGGGCAGTAAGCAATTTTTAGCACTTAGCCCCCCACCCATAAATAATGAGTTGTAAATTCCCATTGGGACCGAATCTGTCTTCTGGTGTGTGAACGTACAGTATCCTGCACTCACGTGATTTGATTTTGATGTTTTTCAGAACCACATATTAAAGAGATGTGGTATAAAAACAGGAACAAAAAGGCAGGTTTTACTAGCAGTCCAACAGCTCTCAATAACTCTTCTTGTTTATTTATAATAGTGGAGGTACACACATAAAGGCTATTGCCGAGTCTGATGAATACAAGTCTCAGTATTTAAACACCATCGTGGGATTCTGTATATATCCTTTAGGGCAGGTTAATTACAACGAATTGCCAGTTAGCAACTGGAAATTAATTTTGTCTGTTAATGCTTTTGCTCTGCAATACTCATTTTGAATATTAATGCTTCTCATTTTCAGGCATCATGCATGCTGCCCAAGCGCTGACGCGTACTCCATGTAGACAGCATAGTAGAAATTCTACTGCTTAGACACTGTTTGGGTCCATTGATACAGGGGTCAAACTTAGAAGAGACCACATCATTTTCAGAAATTGCATTTGCTGGTGTTTATATTGTAGAAACTATAAGACTTAAAACCCCCACACCTTAGTTGTCCTAATCATGTATCCTATTTTCCCTTTCATGAGTCCGTTAACACATGTTATTCATTAATGCATGCCACAAATTCTAGCCTTCTAGTTGAAAATCACGACCCAAGAAATGTACTTCTGAAGTTAATTTTTATCACATTTTTATTAAACATTTTTATCAGTTTATACTTTGAACATAAATACACAAGTTTTATGGCTCATATGTTATAAAAGACACTACCATGTGTTAGAAAACATATATAGAATATATTGTAGTGGTTACACTTGCTCCCCTCTTTTCATAATATTTTCCATAACTTCTATTAATCTAGAAAAGCAGTACCAGAAAGCAAAATCCAACCTACCTAGCAGCACAGTCTACAACAGCTATAAACACTATTTGCCAGCTGTAAGAGAAACTTTGGTTCCTGCCTGTTTTCATAGTAAGGTAATACCAGTTAGCTGCATATCAGAGAACAAACATTGCACCTTGTGCTCAGTTAATTAGTAAAAATCTCGTTCATGACAACGTGTATTTTTAAAGACATACAGCTTCTCTTTTGCTTTACAGCTTAGGAAGATAAATAGATACGTATTTTCAAAATAGTATAATGTAAATGAGGGAGCCAGTTCTGTTCTTACTGAAGTCACTGGCAAAACTCCAATGTACTTTCAGAAGAGCAGATTTGTACTTTGTTTCTACTGTCTTATTGATAAAACTGAAGAAAGTTACATTTCAGCTGGAAGACAGGATGAATTTCACTTTAAAACTCTCATGCATTACTGCTAGCAGATCCTGTAATAACGCCATGCATGGATTTCCAGTTGAATGTGTGGTGGACTCTGCTTATTGCTAGCGATAAAGATCCACCAGAGAGTGGACATGATCCTTCAGCCCCAAAGGCACGGACGTGGAATCCCACACTCAAGGAGCACACAGAATAAAACCTGTGGTCCTTTTACTGCAGTGTAGCAAAGAAATAGATAGATAGATTATATATGCTTAATACACAGAAGAATCTTTTAACTTGTTTTTCAGTATACATACATTAAACTGTACAATGTAGTACTTCCACACAGTGGGCAAAGAGCAGCTCCCAGGGCCATAGCTATGGAAGAGTGTAGAAAATGCAACTGGCCTTGATCCCTCAAGCCAGGCAAGACCAGGCAGTAAGCCAGGGAAAAGAGGAAAAGTTTGGGAAAATGTTGCCAGCTGCCTGGCTTAGAGGCACTCTGCTATTTATTTTTTTTTTTGCACCAGGACTCATGCCAACGCTGACAACACCCAACTAAAGTTGCAAGATTCACAGAGAAAGACACAGAATAAATGCACAAAACAGTAATGAAGATCTCAAACCTCCCATCTGTACCAAGTGTCCTTTGTGACTCACTGAAGTCCATGCTATTATAGCTCAAGAATCCTGTTCTGATCAGGATGTATGATGTGGGCACAGCCTCTGAAAAGAAATCGGGGTGCATATCTGATTTTTGAAATGCCTATTTTGGTGCCACCTAGCAGGAGAAGACTGACTGCACTGGCATTCTCTCTGTCGCACGTACTTGGGAGTCAGGGAAGACCTAATGTTACTCCAGTGCTCTGTCAAACTTGGTAAGTCAGCCCACTCACTGACTTTGGGGTCACCTTGATAGAGGTTTGCTTTTTAGAGCAGACAGACTGAAAATCTAAGAGATACACAAATCTGCTGCAAAATAAAGAAAATAAATTTCAGCAACATTTTAAAAACAACTACTGCTATTTTGAAAAAAGAAAACAAAATCTTTTTTCTTATATCAAACAACATAATTCCATTTCTAGTGCAGTTTACCTTGAAATGTCATGGGCAAATGTATGGTTGATGTTGATATAAACTAGGCAGATTGAAAAAAAACATGATGGAATCAAGGAATTTGTATTAGAACTAGAAGAAATAATTTCAAGGCAAACCACCCCCTTACTGGGATAATAATGTTACCAAAGTAGCCAGAAGTTTTACTTTATTCTAGTCACTGCATACATCTGATGAACATTCTGCTTTGTATATATTTAATTTGCATTTTACTGAACTGATGGACTATTAGATTTCCTAACGTATTCAACTGAAACTTAATCGTCCTAATTTCTCTGTATCTTTCAGTCTATTGACAAGGGAAAAGGATGTTCCCAGTGACTCCATTCAACACGTTATCTGTATTAAACATATTTTGACTGAAGGATGTGTCTCATCACCATTTTTGGCATTGTCTTTCTGAGCTGAAGGCTTTGTCTTATATTTCACATGTGCAGAGACTAGTGCAAAAAGCAATTTCAGTAGGAATCCCAAATTCAAAGTTTTCTTTGGAAATACATCGATTCTTTAAGAAATGACGATGAGGTCTCTATTTAGAATTCAGCACTCTAACACTACCAAAGCAACCGCTTGCCCGACTGAGTAAATGAAGCTGTGCACACTCTTTTCACAATATCCATTTACGAGACCACACTTTGCTGAAACTCCGGGCAAAAGAGGTGACCGTCACTCAGATATGATGACATTTCTGCTGTTGCTGTTGCACTGTGACATTATTTGATAGGTGTTTGCCTGAGGACATAGCACAAATCAATTGATGTAGGACCTATACACACAGTGATTACCTGCACTTCCTATAGATATTCCAATATTAATATATTTCTCCCCAATTAATGATTTAATTAATAATTTCATTATTAATTTACTGGATGTGCATGCCTCCTTACAAACAGCATAGTCCATGTCTAGCTTTGATACTGAGTTGCCAGGGGAGAATGCATTGGCAGCACTACGATGCACAGCTGTCCTGTATCTGAATTTTCTATTTGCCCTACACCATAGCATCCTTAGAATTTTCCCTGTATAATGAAAGTGAGTCACAGACATTGCACCTACCAAGAAAATTAATGTGCTTTTTGCACTGCAACATTTTTAATAATACTGAGCATTAGAAACAATAATAATAATAAAATCTATTTTCTATGTTGAAATAAACAAATAACAATCAATTAATGTAACTGCTTTTGTCCAGACCAAACTCTGGCTTGTGGAATGATGTTACAAATTTTTATAGTAATTACAAAAGTAATATTAGCTTGCATTAGACTATTTATTGTTTAAAAATATTTGTTAATTTGTTAAGATCTACAGTCCATGCAATATGTCACTTTGGAAAAAGAAACAACAGCTGATTTACATAAGCAAAAACCAGCATGAGACATGGCATGTGTTCCTTGCCTTCCCTAAGTGCTATAGAACATAATTATGATATTTATAAATGTGAATATAAATAAAGTAGAGATTCTAAAACCATTTAAAAGTGTCTAACAGATCCTTTTTGTTCTAAGTATCAAGGACTGCATCAACGACTAAATGTTTTCCAATACCCTAGCACTGCAGAATGTTCTAAGTATGTGAAGACTCAGTCTTGCAACCCTTAATCCTGTGATCAAAGCCTAATGAAATTGCTCCCAGGTGTACAAAGTCTACCCATTTGGGTCCTAAGCTGGCATTTGCTGTAAAAGGATATCAGACTTTTTTCAATAGCAGAAAGTATCTTTGATTTAGTTTGCCTAGATATTTAATAGTGGGATTTGCCAGACCATCACTGAAGACACTAGTTCATCTTGTCGCTGCTGCTTGGTCTTCTTATTCACTCTTCTGTGTCCTTGGCCACCAGAAATGACTAACACTGAACTTGCTTTCATTTTCTTGGATCTCTGTCTTTTACTTTTAAATGAGATATTTTGATCCTTCAAAAGCTCATAAATGTTACTGTCCTCTGGCCTATGTTCTAGTGAACTCGATCCGTGAGACAAAGTAAGGGATCCAGAAGATGATGACAAGTCACTTTTTTGTGCAATGGATCCTGCTGAACCCCCCAGCCAAATCGCAGTGTCATGGGTGTTACTAAGGGAAGAGCCCGGTCTTTCACTCTGCAAAACGTTCTTTTGGTCGTTGTCTTTAGGTTCTGAGCCAGGAGGCAGGCTGTTCCTCAATTTGTTTCTGTTCTTCTTGTTTATAGATGTAGCCATGACAAGAAACTTGACTGGGCCATTGTGTGCATGATATGACACCATTCCTCTTCCTGAAGCCAAAAGAAAACCACAATTAAAGAACATTATTTATTTTACCACAGTGTTCCACCATAATTAGTTCTTGAAATTTGCTCAGAACAGCGTTTCTCTTAAACCCTATTACATGCATCCAGCCCGTCTTTTGCCTTGTGTGTACACAATTTACAGGAAAAAATATATTAAAAAAAAAAATCTATTGTACCCCAAGTGTTTTAGGACCGTACTAATAAATCAGCTGGAACATGGCATTATGAATTTCAGTTGACTGACTTTTGTGTGTTGTTCTCACAACAGCATGAGTACAGAAACGCTGCTAACTTCTTTATGTAGGCACTGACACAAATGTAACACAGAGTTTTCTCCAATAATCCACAAACAAAATATGTGGTTTTCAATTAATCCCATTGTACCGCTGTACCTCTCCAGAACAGCATAAGAACTTCTGTTTCATTGTAACAGACCCCTCCGCACTGTACAGCAGGAACTAAAACTCGTCCTTCTGAATGGCTGTCTAGTTACCATGGCAGATTCATAAGGAAATGAAAAAAGGAATTCTTATTTTTTCTTTTTTTAAAAAAGTATTTAAACAGCGGGATGTTGCTGGTACAAGGAAGATTTACACTGTGCAAATCCTTAGAATATACGAAAAACAAATTGCAGATGACCAAATTCAGAAGCTGTAACACTATCAGTTTATGTGGCTTTTACAGCAGAAAGGAAAAAAATAGCATTCTACAAAATGGTCTACAATATGTAAAAGAGCTAGGCTATCAAGGGAAAAACCCACAAACCTACAAATCACTCTGTCCATCCCTAACTCCCTAATGCATTCCAGATTATGATAAAAGATATTCTACTTTTACAGAAAGTGCAATGATATAAAGATGAATTATCACTATTGGAAGCACAACTGGAAAATGTCACAATGTCACAATTTTTCAGTTCAAATACCAAATGTGGTATCAAAAACTAAAAAAATAGAGCTACGTAATGTAATGTTGCTAGATCTGTGAAATCTGACAAATCTTGACCCAAAATAAATGCAAGAATGAAGATACAGATGACAAACCACAATAATCAAAACAGAAGATGGAAGAATAAAATGTGAGATTTTTTTTTTGATTCTGCAGGGAGGCATTTTCTTGCATTGCGTTTATTTTCTCCTAACGTAGGTTCCATATTTTTTAAGATGCATTTATCCTGTGTCATACTAGATTATTGCTGCGTATTTTGCTGAACACAGAGGATTTCGTTTTCATTTTGCAAAGTTACATAAGCTTTTTTTTTTCCTCCCCCTGAAGGGAGTTGCAAACAGCTTGCCTTATAAAATCTGCCAGCTTCCCCACACAGCGCAGAAGCTCGAGCAGAATTCTGAACCCAAAACATAGCATGGCAAAGTCCCTATTAAACACACTTTTAAAATCTTGCTTCTGCTAGTAGCTTAAACATTTGTAAAGTGATACAGCAGCATTCATGCGCTTGTATTGCAAATGGGGTAATATGAAAGTAACTCAATAAATACATCTCTCCAAAATGCAAAAATCTCGATCATTGTCAAAACAATGAAATATATAGTTTCATATATTTCAAGTCTCCTGTTTTGGGGAAAAAGGGCACAAAACCAGTTTACTAAATAACCACTTAGACAACATAGTAGATTTTCAGTACCGACATCTCTAAACCTAATGTATCTATTTTCCCCAAATCTGGAAGAAAGATTGTTTGCATTCTCTTCTCATCCCCATATATTTGACTGTATTCTGACAGGATTAATGCCTATCCTATTCTTATGCCCTAAAGAAAAACAGTTGTGCCGGCTCAGACAACTGAGACAAAGCTAGACAAGTATCTGGATATACTCTAAAGCTCAGGAGGAACACCACATGTAATTTCATCCCAAACCTCTGATATATATTCAAACAATACATAGGATTTTGGCAGGTTCACTTAAACTACTGACAAAAATGTACTCAATCCATTTGAGAAATTTCACTCACCAGTTACTTTGGGAATCCCCTGCAAGCGTGGCACTGGTAATGCAACTATTATACCCAGGTTTGTTCCAACCAGCAATAAACCATGGCACACCAGGAGGCTGGTCACAGAAACACGCTGCTGCCCTGCAAAGTTTAGGAAGTGCTCCGTTACTTAAGAGTAAGACCTTTGCCTAGATCAAAGTAACTTCAGGCAAATACAATCAGCTGTACTGTCTCATTCAGCAAAGCACTCATCGCAATGGCAAGTATTTTGCTGGGTTGTGGTATTAAACTTAACATACATGACAATTTAAATACTATTAAACTTCTGAAACATTCTGTCCTACATCTCTAAACCACAGTATCTAAAAGTAGAACACAGATTATCTTCACAAATATGCTTTTACGAACAGACTGTGTTTGTTTATTCTCAATAATAAAACCAAAAGGCATTTCACTTCACAATACTCAATAATATATTGCCATAACACACTTGTTCACGATCACTTTTTTCTCCTAGTTTTTATTCTGTGAAACTGAATCAGAAGTGCTGTGTCTCCTTGTTGGAGTCTGGGTGCCCCATACAAGAATGGCATTGGCATATTGGAACGAGTCCAGTGGAAGGCGACTGAGATGATCAGGAGACTGGAGCACGCAGTGTACAAAGAGAGGTTAAAAGAAGCGCTGTCTGCAGCTATCTGACGGGAGGGTGCAAAGAAGACAGGGTCAAACTCTATTCAGATGTGCACAGTGATAGCATAAGACAACGGATTAAATTTGGAACATGGGAAGTTTGGATTTTAAGTAGGGAAAAGCTTCTTCATCATAAGGGTGGTCAAACACTGCAATGGGTTGCTCAGGTTGTGGAATCTCCATCCTATCCAAAGATACTAAAAGTTTGGCTGGACAAGTCTTTGAACAAGGTCTAATCAGGCCTGTTTCAAGAAGGATGGACAAAATGACCTTCAGAGTAATTTCCATTCAAAATCATTCTATGATTTTCTACAACGTTATTTATGGGATTGCTATTTTTCTAGTGAAAACAAAGTAACTTTTGCTTGCAATGTTTACTAAATATGTTTGATTCAGTTTAGATGGATTTTCAAAATGGCCTTGCCAAGTTTCAGAAATGGAAACTACTTGCCCAAACTTCTGCCATGACCCAAGTTGATGTGGAGGAGCATTTAAACTCTGCTGAAATCCTCCAGGTTCAAAATCTACATGTTCTTGGATGTACTATTACCTTCACATGCAAGAGAGCAATCATTCCCATCTTCATCATAGCTCTCGAGTTGTTACTTCATCAGTAAGCAGGGAATTTGGATTCCACGTCTGATAGAACTTGGATGAACCCACATGTTCCACACTTTGGAAAGGACCTTAATTATGGTGTATCACAAATGAATGCATTTTTCATCTTGTCCCTTGAAGCTGAGCCAATTTACATCCAAGAATATATGAATCACAGACCCACTGGGAAAGCAGGGAAGGAGCAGCTTGACTGCAGCCCAAAGCACTCAAGTGGAAAGCAGGAGGCAGACCACAGTTCAAGTCCTTCCTCACAGAACTTTACAAAAACAAAGCATTAACCCAGCAATGGTGTGTTGTAAAAGGCACACATTGGCTGCAGGGCCAGACCTGGAATCCCAGCTCTGTCTACCCAAAACCACATTCTAAAATACCCTAATGGCACGATGATTAGGTCACCCTTGGCAGGTGTAACAAACACAAGTTGAAGAGGCTCCATCATGCAAAACCTTCAGAGACACCTATGTTGTTTACCAGAAACTGTATGTGTTTATGCTGCTAGAACTGCATCATCCCTCTTCAGCTAGATAAGCATGGATAGTCTATGCCTATAGATAAATTACAAGCCTTTTGAAGGTTGGAGTTTGCTTTCTTTGATGGGGTTTGGCTGGTTTGGTTTTGGTGGTTTTTTTTTTTTAGTGTGGGGTTTTTTGTTTTGGTTTGGTTTTTTGAGATGTTAATGGGATTAATTTAGTTTCCAAAACAAAGCACACAGAGGTGCTCCTTCAGCACAAAAGAAGTTCAAACAGTGATGCCCAAACACCTCTGTGTGTTGGAATTTTCAAAAATCAGTGTTTGACTTCTGTGATTTAGAGCTCAGGTTCGTTCAAGTTATGTATGACACGGTAATCCTCTCCCACAACCCGGGCCACAGCAAGCGCAAGGTAACTGCAGGTTTGCTTAACCTCACTCCAATTCACTTAAAGCTTGTTTTACAAAGTACAAACAGAAATGCTGCAGTATAATTTTAAAAACTTTTTAAATTATCAAAAACTCCAATTGTGTGTTTGCCTCTCAAACCCCTTGCATAAACAAGATGCCCACATTTTTAAACAATAGATATTTAATGCTTTTTTAAGTGTTTAAAATGTAAAAGTAATGTGCATGATTTCATACTCTAACCCTAAAGCAACTTCTAACTAGCAATTTTTACCAGGGAAATATGGTAATATGCATTACTGTTTCCATAGGTGAAAACAGCAAAATATCAGCCAGAAGCTTAGAATCTTAAACACTGAGCACATCCTTAAGCATGAACCATCTATTGTGAGGTCAAAAGGAAAACTGCTTGCTTTGAAGTCTTGGAAAAGCAGGAAACATCTGCATCTGAAATTATACTTTGAAATAGCATATAACAACTAAAAAAAAATAAATCTATAGATAAAAGAACCTTATTAAAATATTAACTTCAACTACTAATTAGTCATCTGCTAGCCAAGGTTTGAAATCACTTTTCTTTGTTATTTTGTGACTTTTTATTTTGATATATTTCAAATTCAGAGGAAAAAAAAACGTAAAACCAATTCTCCAGAACGCGTTATGCCCTAAGCATAGAAATTAACAAGTTAAGAAGGGAAAATGATAAATAAATGCCAAAACCAATCAAATATTCTTACAATTAAATGATAACTTTTAGATGATACTGTCCCAGTGCAATGACAGAACTGTTAAAACCTGTAAAATAATCTGACAAAGATCTTTACAAAGAACTGAAGCCAACAATTAAGCTTATACATGGACAAATTATTTTATCGCCTATGTTCTGCTTATGTTTACCCTTCTCAGGTCTCAATTACAACCACTGCCAGACCCGGGTAAACCCTCATGTGTTCCCACAAAGATCTTCTGAAGTCAACCCTTGGTAGGTGCAAGTGCATACTGGTGCGTATCCTCTTACATGACCATACCACTCTTACTATACGAAAAATAAGCCCACCGTACAGATCTATTGGGCTGGCCTGAAATTTCCCCAATCTTTGTATCGTTTCCCAGCAGTAAAATCATAAAACTGCATTTTATGGTCTGGCACCTGGTGGAGTGGGGACAAAAGAAAGCTGCAAGCCTCAAAGTACAGTTTGTTTTCCGCAGAGAGGAAATGATAAATTTTTTTTTTGCTTTGCTTTTCTCATCTGTTTCCAGGAAACACACATGCCATTAGAGGATATATGGATGTAAACAGAATACAGCAACTTAAGCAGAAATCACCTCTTTATGGTAACCTGTCATCATCCATATGAGCAATGAAATTACACGCATCAAGGTCACAGTAATCTCTTTAAAAGGAAAAACTCTTTTAGAGCTGAAAGGAAAAACATGTTTAAGTGTTCTTGAATAATGAAATATTGAATGTGACTATGAAAAAACAAGTGGACTGTCTACTCATGTACATTATGATTATTCTTTTTTCTGGTGTGAGCTGTGATAAAGGCTGGTGAAAAGCTGCCTTTGTTGAGATTTTAACTACAAATCACGTCAAGCATAAACTTGCTCTACAAATGAAGTACATTGCACTAGTGAAGTGTGCATATTTGTCTTCGAATTTTAATAGATTTTTTTTTTTCTGCTGCCCAGTACACCCTCTGTTCAGCTAAAAGAGCTGTGTTTGGGCCACTTAAAAGCAATGCAGCTGTACTGTGGTTTACTAGATAGTGAAATAATTAGTTACCTGGACCTATAACACTGATGATGTTCTTCCTCTCCACCACTCTTTTCATTTCTCATATGGCTCTTGTGCTTTTTTGGTGTTTTGTTATCAAACACATGCTTGTCATACATTATTAGGGAGTATTTTTGATGCTATATGAAGCAAAGGTACTGCGGACCACTTTGGGACCCTTGTTTAATTTCCAGTCCTGCATTCCTCCACAGAAACTTCTGATAACTCCAGAAAGCAAGAGCCCTCCCAGCTCCATTCTTCATAAGCAAACTGACACAGATTTAAAGAGTTATGTCCAGCAGAAAAAAAGCTTCTGCCAGACATAGTCTGCTTTTTGACATTACTAAACTTTGCTGAAGCATAAGGACAATCACCTCCTGTGCCATTTCCCTTACACTTCATCCCTCTGTGATTCTGTCCTGCATGGTTGTCTGCCTCACAGCAAAGCAGGCACATCCTTTACAACAAGGAGAGCAGGCGGTGATATTTAAAGCCGTCTTCTCCTAAGAACAAAATTGGGAAAACCTAATGCTATGAGGACTGGTTACTAAGGTTATGAGAACCTCCTACTCTAACTTAATTAGTTACTACAGCTATCCTTTAAATACAGCACTGTAACTCACGGTGACCATTCCTGACAGTGACAGTAAATTTTTCCTTTACGTCCACTGTATAACAACAAAATAATTTCATTAACTTCATGGAGTGACGTTCCTCTCATTTACATTGCTTGAAACGAAGACACAGGTGACATTTCCAGGTAGCCTATTGGGGCAGTATTACATATTGTTGTTCCTACTAAAGTCTTGGCAAAAGAAGTCCAGCTTCTTGGAAGTTACACCAAAATCTTGCCTTTCTAATGTCTCTTCTTAAGACTCTCAGCAATATTTTTACACCATTTTCTTCTCATTTCAATACAATTTCAATTTTTACTTATCTGTTATTTTTGCATATTAAGGAACTCCTGTTGGGTTTCAGAAAACTAAACAGAGCTGTTTCCTTTAAAACCAGAAGATGTCCTGCAGCACATACAGCACTTCTAAACATTAACCAGAGTCCCTAAAACTCCTCAGTAAAGGCACAACACATATTTTGTAAATATGCTGACATTTCACTCCTCTTCTGATTTACTTTTGTTTGTTTCAGTATATACTACACAGAGTTTGATTAATTCTTTGGCTGCTCTTAGTTCCAAAAGGTCCTTATTGCTGCTTTATTATGTAAACCTCCTACTCCTCTGTCTTTTAGCCTTTGCTGCTGCAGCATTATTGGGATCATATAAACAGGCCCGAGAGCTGCTGCTAAATAATTGAAATTCATTTCATTTTTAGAATGGATTCTCCCTTGGAACATTTTCTGTAATGATGTTCTACTCCTGAAATAAATTTCTATTTCCATTCACTGGAGTGCTTTTCGTGAAGACACTGACGAAAAAAAAAAAGGACCTAAAATGGGTGAGAATGACACTGAGGAAGTATAATTAGCTAAAATTCTTTTACCAAAAAAATTGTTATGTTACATCAGCAGTTTTATTACCATGGCAATGAAGGCTAAATTTAAATTTTAGAAGATTTTTATATGCAGAAAATATGTATGAGAGGCCCTACTTCCCTTCCCCCCCTCATAAACAACAGAACATATTAAAAGTTAATCTTCTTTTTACAACTGATCGTGATTTCTTTGCACAACTGTGATAAATTTAATCAAATTACCTACTTAAAGGCAGGCAATTTGCTGCCGTTCAGTGTTGGAGCTACAGTCAAACACCACATGCAAAAAACACCCTGTCTAGAACACAATACAAATGGAAACAATTTAAAATAGAGCTTTATTGCAAAGCTAACGTCGTCTGAAAGAAAACATAGGACAACAGAGACTGAAGAAGTGAAATAGTTTTGATGCAAGAGTTATACATTCCTCTTGTAAGAGCATAAATATAATCTCAGCGCTGGAAGAACTGGCTTCTGCTAGAAACGAAGCAATAAAGCTGGCGCACACATTGCCTATAAAAACTGCAGAAGCTCTGTCTACTGCAGTCTATAAACAGGGAGAGCCAAAAAGAACGGTTGTTCCCTCACGCACCCCTCATGCTCAGCCACACCAGTATCAGTTTTCTGTCCGTCCCTTCTCCTAGCACTGCCACAGCTCCCACCTGACGTGATCGCTGATGGTGAGGTCCTGACCACTCGCAAAACTGATACAGGCCAGTGCGACTGTCTGACACTGATGGTTTGGGGATGATTAACAGCTTCTGTCTTAAAACACTCAAAAGATCTGTCAAATTGTATCCAACCAACCACAGGTTCCATCTTCACTTACAAGATTAACCTTTTAATTCAACAAACTACAGCTCCAAACAGCAAAACACTGAGCACACTCTGAAATGGGAGGGTGTAAGTGGTTCAGCTGAGTTCACTGAGGCTACTGATGTAACTAAAATTAAACAACTGTTTTTTTTGGTCTGGATCCTAGGCAAATTGACTCCATCATACTTTGATACTAAGTTCCAGAAGCAAATGCTAAACTCTGCAAAGCAAACACATTTTCATGGTAGACTGCATTGTCCCACTGCTTCAGTCACACACAAAAAAATGACTCAACAGAAGAATCCACTTGCTTATCTATATAATTGCATTTATAACCTTTAAGGAGGAGAGCTGCTACTCAACCAGCTCACTGCACACATTGTTCTTCTGGGCAGGTGACAGACTCTGATTTACTAAAGCAAATAGTCACGAGACCGTTATCAGACTCAAAGTCCGAGACAGACCTTCTGATTCTGGCCTAATCTACAACACTGGAGAACGACCGTGATAAAGACAAACCAAAAATGTTATCATACGATGTGATTCGGGTACCTGGCAACATATTGTGAACAGGTGTGGCAATGTTAATATCCTGGAGGTGTTTCAGTGTCTCAGTGTGGAACAGGCGAAGTGTAGATCCAGACGTGAAGGCAATCCAGATTCCCACTCCAGCAACAGCCATGTGAGAGATTACCATCCCTTCCTCTTGATGGGCTTCAAATTGGCTCTGTAAGAAAAACAAGGACTCTGTGGGGAGATGCAACTGAACAACATTGACAACATTGGACACTTCTAAGATTCAGCTGGCATCTTGTCTAGACGGTGCCAAGAAAGGTTGGACCAGACAATCCTTGAGGTCCCTTCCAACCTGGTATTCTATGATTCTACGAACATCGTTCGACCTTCCTTATCGGCTCTTCAGTGTAGGCATTGTATCTTTGTCCTCCATGGCAAGGACAAAGCTAGCTTCCTGTGCTTTGCTCAGGTTGTGTTCTGACTGCTGCATACAATGTGTTAATTTTCCTGTTACCTTTTTTTGAAAATACATCATCATTAGTATGGAAGGATTCTCAGCTCTTGAACCAAAGTTCTAGCTAATGATAGAGTAACTTCACAGTAACTTAGATATTGTATTTATTAAAAATACTGCATGGTAATGGCTGGCAAGCCCATAACAGCTGAGACTTCAAAGGATTTTGTATTTCTTTATTGGTACCCCTTTGGGAAAACTATCACAGATGAGGTTCCTGGGAGCAGGCAGATTTTTTCCTAACACGTTACTTTTATCTACAGCAGAACTCCTCTTTAAACAATAAAAAAAAAAATATTTTTCTTCTGTTCTGTTAGGGGATCTTTCCAGAACAAGGATAACAGAATCAAGGAAAAAGTAATCTTTAGAAAGCAGAGTGTTTATGAATATAAATACACAATTATTTGCTCAACTACGTACATAGCAATATGAGCCTTAATACCATGGCTTGCTTACAGCTCACAGACAGTTCTGAATTTTACAAGTACTAGATGTCCTTCAAAATATTAATGCTTCTCATTAGAAAGGCCAAAAACCTCATTCTGAAGATAAGAAGTAATGCAAGACTTTCAGGATAGACCTTCTTCCTCAATCTAGTGCCTTCACAGTTACAACTTCTGCATGGCTCCAGGAAGGCCGAAACCTCTCTACACGCCCCTGTTAACATGCAAGATAAAGCTGTAGTAAAGTTCTTTAATCATTAATAAGAAGTAGGGATATTTTTTTTTTCTAGTTTTGTCTTGTAAGTAAACTGTCTCTGAAGTGAAACAGAGCCTTTTAATGTTGTGCCAGCTATTATCAAATACAAAGAGCTATTCTGATAAAGATAAAACTTCCTTGTCTAAATAAATAACAAACTGTTTCTTGGATACAAATCTGTCTCTGGAGGGATATGGGAGTAAATATGTGCTCTAATATCCACACTACATATTATATACTCTGAATTATATTTGCAGATAAAATGCAAAAGTACCCAGTTCCTCCTTGTAAAAGCACACTTAAATTTTCCATGCATTACAATTAAGAGTTACTTTTTTTATCATTTTGCATGAAAACCTAAATTGCCTGTTTCTCAGGCTAAGCTGTCAGCATAAGAAAGTTATGTTTTGAATATATTAGGGTTATAGATATATTGTTCAAATTCTCCATCTAAATTCAACAAACAGGCCAAAATCAGAGATAAAGAATAAAAGTTCAAGCTTTCACAAAGTGTCACTTTTGATATTATACTTAATAGGCACTTAATTTTCTTTTCATACTTTATTCTTCTATAAATTAGAACTTACCACTGAGAAATTGGCTGTTTAAAAATAAGGGGAATGTTATTGTTTTCCTTTTCATTTGTTAACACTATTCTTCAAATGTTCAGTTTTTAGTAAGTGAACAGAGAAGTTTTTCTTCTTCTTAGGCAGTCGTTCAGTTTTTGAGTGTTATTGTATTACCTTTTGACTCTTTGAATAACAGCACTGCAGAATGCAAGGTAAGCACCTCTGGCAGGCACATTTATGTTCGCTGTTTTCCTCAAGTAACCTCCATTCACTCTTTACCAAATGATATACACAATTTGAAAACCATACAGTTTATTCTACAGAAGAATTCATCCATGAACAACGTCTTTCAAAGCCAGAAAGAGCTCTTATGACTAAATTTCCTGATATTCTCATCATGCACGTTTCATTGCAAAAAGGATTTTAAAATACTAACTTTTGTTTACAGACTCATACATGCCTACACTGATGAGCAACTGACTTTTGAAAACTTCTCAGGGACAGATCCGAGGCTGTTGAAGTGAACCTGACCAGCAACTTGCGCTCTTTGGAATTAGAAGAGAAATGAAATTAATTTTCTCTACAGTTGTCTGACCGCAGCTGACAATTTTGTTGGTGCCACTGTAAACAACTTGTACATGCATTTTTGTCACATTCCATTTTTACCAGCCAACTCATTACACTCCCACTTAGCCTGCCCTGCCGTTCGTTCGTACAGCTGTCCGCTGAAACACGTAGACACATTTAAAGAAAAACTGTAATATTGTCAACGCCACAAGAAGCATATAAAAAGAACTATTCTTCTCATTCAAAGGGTCTTCTAACACAGAGTAGGAATGTATCAAAACCTATGCATTCTTTTACAAATGCATAAGTTTCTTTGTACAGAGCTTTGATATCTGTTTCAATTACACGTCTACCTAAAAACCAATAGCTGGCCTTTTTTCTTTATATTTTTTCCCTTCTCACAGCAAGAAATACAGATACAAAGGGACAAAGATGTCTTCTTCCCTCCGTTATTAAAAACAAATAAAACTGAATTTCATTTTACTTTTCTCTTTTAGTTTTCATACCTACATTCCTTTCTATTCAAAGCCCAGCATTTTTTCCCCTCAGGCTCCCTTGTTCAAACTGTAGCAACACGAGAGCTGCAGAAGACTCTCTGGATGCCGCAGCCCGCCTGCCCGGCAGCGCAGCCCGACACAGCTCACCATTGTTCCAGCAGCACGGGGCATAGCTGGAGTCTGTCTCTTGAGCGGGTGCCCACTTGCACCAAAGAGCTGCGCCAAGAACTGAACCACGGTTTCTCAAGCTTCGTGAGAGATGCATAATGGGTATCATTGTCCACAAGGTAGAACAAATGACTTTGACTACTTTAAAGAAGTTACAGTACTCGGGCAACATACATTCACGTGTAAGGATTTTCATTTGTTTTCTTTATTCAGCTCAACATTTCAGCTTGTTCTACTCGAATTGTTAAAATGAGAGTAACTCGTGTCTAGTTAGCCAAGTTTTAAAAACAAGACAAAGCAAACCAGGATGCCATTCAGTTGGTGACTTTATTCTGTTAACTACTCCAGCATTTTTTGTTGCTTTTAAACAAAAACAGACTGCCTTTGCAGAGCCTAAGGGTCTTCTACATGCACAGAGACCACTACAGGATCAAGGTTTATACCCAACAGCAATATAACTGTCAGATCTAGGGTCAAGACTAAGGATAAATGTCTTTGTCACAAAAAGAGTATCAGAGTATGTAATTAATACATAATAGCAATTGATGTGTTTCTAGCATATCCCTTGCCAAGGAGCTTGAGGCACTGTGCCAGTTTGGGGCACTGTGCCAATTAAAGATATTTCCTAAAACATTCTATTACAGTAACATATCATTAAAACAAGTGAATTAAGACTCTTATCCATATCAGAGGGAGAAAAAAAGCCAGAAAAGTGAGTAACATCCAAACCCAATATACAGGATGCCAAACCTACTCATTTACTAATAGTTATTAAAAAAAACCAAACACCTAAAAGCTTAAATAAGAATCTTAGAAAAGCAAGGAGGCATGGAATGAGATTGTTTTCAAGGATAATGTACTTTGCACTTAGAAAATACACAGACAGTTAAATATGAGGTACCTATGAAGTAGCGAGTGCCTCACAAGGACAAAGTTTATAAAATGGTCTTGAATATGCTCAAGGGCTTGCACAAATATGGCCCTAAACCCAGTCAGGTGCCTTTATAGATAACATCTATGACACAGAACATATAATATGTATGCATGATAGTAGAAAGCAATGAACAAACAAGCAGCTGTAATTTGAAGTATATGAAAATATAAAGGAGTTCAGCAAAGAGGGAGGAATAATGGTTGAGCCCTGTGCAATGCCGGGATTCCTGTTGACAGAGCAAAGACGAATATTATGCAAAAAATCTCAAGTCAAATCATTACGACTAACTCTTAACAAGAGAGGGCACAGAGGGAGAACAAACATTTTCTTGCTACTGTTTCCCTTCATACCTCAGAGCTTCTGCTCTGCACAGTAAGGAAGAGGTAGCTCAGATATAGTCAGCTGCTGACATCGTTAAAATATTTCCCATAGACAAAATCTAAATTGCCTCATGTATAATATAATATCAAAACAATATTGCCAATGAGCATGGTATGCACATCATAGCAGATCACTGTTGGAAATATAAACCCAGGAAGTTATCAAAGCCAGTCAGGTAACCGAGCAATAGCGAAAACATTAGTGAGCTGTTTAGTCTGGTGAGATGACGAAAACAAGATCAGTACTTGGGTATGTCTTAGGACCAGTAAAGAGGCAACAGAAAATCATCATTTGTTCACAGTTCCCTGAAGATGAAATGCTATGGTATAGATATTTGTGTGGATTAAAAAAAGATGATGCTCAGGCAGTCATACAAAAAAATCATCACGTTCTTGAATAAAGTTATCTGCATCGAGAAAACATTATTTAACCCATATCCACCATTTCTTATATGTTGTTTGCGGCAGCATTCATTGCCTGTATATTAATTATAGCTATAAAAGTCAGTGGATTTATAATAATCTGAGCTCTGAATACAATGGATGGGTTAGTTTACAAAGCACTCTGGAAAGGAAAAGAAACCTCTTGTGATGCTTTTGGAGGAAGACAGCTGAAAAATGAAACTACCACGCCTGAGATATTGATAGAATATTTGTTATTTTATCTCTCTGAACTTCTGTTTTCAATACTGCAATCCATTATGCTATGCTGTGTTTTGACAGAGTTTATACATTCTTTAATCCTCAAAGCTTGTCTAACTCTGGGTTTGTTCTGTGCCAAAACAGCACAGCACAGCCCAAACCACAGCCATACCACCTGATGTAGGAAGAGCTTTGTGATAGAATTAGACCAGAATTGCCAAACTCATTAACAGAGATCTGGCTGTATGTAACCAACCTCACACAGGAACAATCTGGCTGTGATCTCTTACCGTTGCATGTATTTCTTGGTAAGAATCAAACAGATTCATCATCAAAGTCTATAGGACAGTAACCAGGTGTCCCAGAGGCTACCCTGCCCCCCAGTGAAGCTAACAAAAGTCCATTTCAAGCACCTATCCAGATCAGTCTTCCAAAATCTTGCCCTCATCATACCATTCAAACTATCAACAACACAAGCCTTAAAGAAAAATTAAGTAGGAAAATATATGATCTGAGCATCTACTTGGACAAAACAAATCCCCCAGAAAGCACAGATAGAGACAGAGGAAATTAGGATGTTAGCCATTTCCCTGCAAACCCATGACAATGACTCACAGAATCAATTGTACCAAATAGACAATTGTTGAGAGAAAACACGATCATCAATGAAACAAAAAAGCAGCAACAAAGCACACAAAGAAGGAGGCTGTGAGCTCATCACAACTCCTGTTTGAAAGAACCTCATGGCTGTAAACATCATGCAACGAAGTGTAACTGTATTGTAGGTTGAAGCAGAGGCTTAATTCCTAATGTTTCATAAACTCTAAACTTTCGACCACTAAGACATTCTTTTGGTGGAAGCTGCAATGTTGACAGAAATGAGGGTTTAACGCTTTCTGGAAAATGTGGTCACAAGTATGAGCTTGAATCCTTAGCACTCTCCTCTCCTTCCAGAAAAGCTGACTTTTGTATGACTACTCATTGGAAAATGTCCTTATGCAAAGCAAATTTTTGTAGGCCACTGAGAAGCAAAACTCTGAAGAAATATATTATGAAATCATCACAAGGTACAAGTAACATCTAACTATGTAGAGGCAGTCTCTTAATTAAACCTTCTTCTGGAATTAACAGGCCATTCGCACAGGCACCCACTTCTTTGCTGCCTTCCCTCAGATCTCATTTTTAAGCAAACCTCTTGACCTACGAGTTCAGCACCTTATGGAAAACTGGGGGAAAATGGAAGCAAACCTAGGTCTAATGAGACATCAGCAGAGAACATCATGGCAGAATTTCAAACTGTAGGGAGTGGGATTTCACAGAACTGAAACCAAATTTCGTAAAAATCTTCCTGAATTGGGAAGCTTCTTAAACAGATTTTAATGTTTAAAATTTCACCACTTCCACTCTGTAGCATAGTCTGTGAATGATGCTTTTAAAAGCGTTTACCTCTATGGAATGCGTCACAGTGCTGATGATAAAAATTTGACCACCACATGCAGCCCAAATGGTCTCTTCCATCACAAGCAGACTTCTGACAGGCAGAACCCCCAGTTTAACTATTTTCTGGGGTTCTGTGTTCCACGTCCCATCTACGATAAAGAAGAATAAGAAAGGTTATGCACGACAAAATGGTAATCTTTGTTTTAAAAGTTTTGAAAACACTGCCTCTCAATCTTTGCAAGTTGCCACTTCAAGCTATGCTGTGATTTATGTATGTTTCATTTTAGCTTCAAGGGTAAGTTTGTAAGGGTAATACAACATTAAGGGGAAAAAAACCCAACCCAGACAATGATATATTTGTTAATTGAACAAATTTTATCTGGATTAATTGATAAACAAGGAATCCCACATTGCTGTTCTGATACAACTGCTTTCCTTTCCAGACGAAATACAGTCAGAAAGCCATGGCTGATATAATTTTCTCCAACTCAGAAGAAGCTCACAGCCGACCTGTTTCAAGATGAATCAACTTCCAACTAGGACAGAATCATCTTTCATGTGAGAAGTAGTCAGAAAGATTTTCATTGTAGGTTCTAATGAGCTCAGGTGACTCTCAAAGAGCACACTGATGGAATGGACTTCCTGTTACTACATCCTTCATTTAAGAAGGAATTTTTTTTTTAATTAAAACTTAATTTTGTGCCATATCTTCACTTTTCATGTGTTTCCCCCAACTATAAGCCACAGTGTTTTCCACGGACTGCATTTAGCAGATCCAAATTACATTATGCATGTCTATGTGGCACAATCAATTATTCAGAGACCTTCTGATAAAAACTGCATGCCGCCACTTACTGCTCTGGTCACGCTCGCTTGCCATCTCTTTGAAACAACGATTAGCAGATTATTTCTCCCCAAATTTAAGAACTAGCAACACGGGCTTCTTGAAATAGTTGTAGCTCTGTCTTTTATACCTACAATTTGACACACTAAATATATCAATAATCATTTTAATACTTTCCTATTAGTTTATTTCTACTGTAAGCGCTCATTGAACATAAAGTCTCAAAGACCACATTTCTATCCACTATGCTTGAGTAATAATATCAAAATCTGTTAAAGCATCTGGTTTTACATTGAGATAAAATATGTCAACAAGGCCCCATTTCCTCACTTTAAGGCGTTCTGCCTGCATAATCTGCAGAAAAGTTGTCTACTTTACTGACACTGGTTTCAGCTCAATAACTGCTTACATTTTGATTGATGTGACCAAGGTAAACACATCTTTAAGCAAGCATTTAAGTACAACTTTTTCTCTTTTTTTCTCCCGATAACATGTACATCCTTTATTGTCTGCTTAGGTAAAGTGGTACGAAATTTCCTGCTTCACAATAGAAGCAACAACAATAATAAGAAGCCTTAGCTCTGGAATACTTTTCATTGCTTCTGCCATCTGCATGATACAACCTTCGCTGAGTCATTCTCAAGATGTGGCTCTCTTCTGAAAGCATCTTTGTAAAAATGACATTTAGTTTCAGGCCGTCAAAACAATTTTCATTATTTTAGTTTGCAAGCGAGAAGAGTGTTCCTAGTTATTAGCCTGCAAACTCTCCCAGCAATGTCAAAGTCACTCTGTGTTCCTCATGACTCATATGTACCATTAGTAATAAAGAAACTTCTGGAAAAGTTTTCATTTGCGAGCAACCACATTATCCTCAAATTATTATTATTTTATTATTATGGCTGCCCATACCCTATGGATGCTTTAACCATCGCAGGCAGTTCAGTGCAAAGCCTTCAGAGAGCAGAGCCGTGCACGTCTGTGTATCCTCACTTCAATTGTGTAAAT
The DNA here is from genome assembly GCA_008711295.1 of Anarhynchus alexandrinus. Taxonomy (NCBI): domain Eukaryota; kingdom Metazoa; phylum Chordata; class Aves; order Charadriiformes; family Charadriidae; genus Anarhynchus; species Anarhynchus alexandrinus. Next base: position 5,603,716 of record VUYV01000024.1, read on the forward strand.
TATGCTGACTACAGAAGTGGTAACAACATCCAGTATGTAGCACCCTCCTGTTTCCTTTTTAAGGATAAACCCAGTGTAATTCTAGTATATTCTCTTCTGGAGGATAAAGACAGTGAATTTGGCAAAGAGCAGACATGCTGAGCAAGAAGCTATCTTTTCTTCTTTAGTTATATTTCACACTGAACAACACATTAATGTACAGACAAAACCATTCACTGAACTCAACAGCTCTTTCTTGTAGATACATTCAAGCTATACATTGATCTATATATAAAGCATAGCTGATACTTAAGTGACAGGTCAACGGGGATTTTCAGGATTTCAACTGCGGACTCGGATTTAAATTTTGCTTAAATTTCATTTCTAGCATCTAAGGTGGGATTTTTTTAATCTGGATCTTCACGCTTTCAACTTCTATGCAACTCCTCAGATGGCTAAGCATTCAGCCGTGTTATTAATTTTGATCAAGTCTTACTTAAAATTATTATCTAGCATTTGAAATAGCTTTTGAGTGAAAAGGAAAATCAGTACAGGTGTCAGGTGGATGTTGATTGCAAAATAAAAATTCTAAAACAATTTACTGCAAGGTAAGAAGGTGAGTTCAATATTACCAATGTTATGAATACTACCAGTGTTACCAATATTTGATTTAACCAATATGCATTTCAAAACTTAGTTGTCACAAAACCATTTTCTGTTGGTGCTGTTAGCACAGCTTTTAACAACCCACTCAGCTTGAAGAGTTCAGTGGGATTGGACATATGAAAAAGGTGAGATAGAGACCTGATGTCCTTCATGTTACCATGACTTCATGGAAAGAAACTGCAACCCCACTTGATATATCGGCCCAGGAAAAATCTCTACCCAGATACCCTAGCCATGTGATAAGGCTATTCTGTAGTACCTTTTTATTTCTCCCTGCAAACATTGCTGTCTTCCAGATCAGACAGCAGCTGAGACAGATGAGGGGGAAAAAAAGGGCAGGGGGAGACTTTCTAGTCTGGTAATTAGGGCAGTATTTAAACGATGGGTCAGCTGTGTTCTGGTCCCTGCCTCAGTGAATGCTTAATTAATTATACAAAGTGGAACGGCACCAGGAGGAGAAATTAAGCACTGTGCATCTCTCTCCTCTTATTTTGTGGCAGCCAGGGAAATCTCTTGAGAGATGGAAGCACGGGTACAAATCCTCTCAAGCAAGGCAAGGGATTAAGCCTGGTAATCCAACATACTTCTGTGAATGCTTTAACCACAGGCTGCTGGCTAAAAGCAAGAACACGACTTCATTTTGCTGACAGAGAATTTTATCACCCATCCTCAAAATTACTTAGCAAGTCTGTGTCTAGTTCACAAGTTGTTTCAAGACTATCACAATCACACTTTTAAGAAAACAGAATACTCTTCTGCTTCTCTCTCCAGATCTCAGCAGACCCTATTCAATACCTGCCTGCACAGGCTTCATGTTTGACATTGGCTATTTCATGTTATCTGTCTGATCCAAAGTTCACTGCTTCTAAAATCTAAGTGTAAAGAAGTATTATCTCTATTCTACTTGTGTAAACACATGCAGATTCAAGACATACTTATATAAGCACTATCCATGTATTTAAAATTAGGTGCAGCACTTGCAAAAGATACGGAACAGATTCATTTGGTGTTATAAATCTTAGTTACGGATTTAATAAATTCGTTTTTTCCTAAGAAAAAAAAAGAAAGGAAGAAATGAATAATATCAGAGATAGAACTTTTGCCAACAAAATCTCAAGGCATACAATAGGACAAAGCCAGTGCAAGGAGCCCAGCAAACTGTTTTCAGAAAAGCAGGAACTGAGCAAAAGAAAAATAAGCCACGGAGATGCATATAATGCAGCTCCCGGAGACCTGGCTGGAGAACACCTACAGGAGGGCAACCAAGATGATTGAGGGATTGGAGCATCTCCCTTATGAGGAAAGGCTGAGAGAGCTGGGACTCTTTAGCCTAGAGAAGAGAAGGCTGAGGGGAGACCTTATTACTGCTTATAAATATCTAAAGGGTGGGTTGAAGGAGGATGGAGCCAGACTCTTTTCAGTGGTTCCCAATGACAGGACGAGGGGCAATGGGCATNGCAGGAACTGAGCAAAAGAAAAATAAGCCACGGAGATGCATATAATGCAGCTCCCGGAGACCTGGCTGGAGAACACCTACAGGAGTGCCCACAGAAGCGTGGCTTGTCTTAAGATTTTGTTCAATCGATGCCTTGTTTCTGTTCTCTAAATAAGCATTGTTTTAGTTTTAGGAAGATTTTCTGATCATTATCATCTCTAGAATGCTGAAAAGCCACAGACAATACCATCGTCTTCTACCTGTGATAGATACCGAATGAGACGCAATATGCACTACATATACCCTCTAACCAGAGGCTACTCTGTATGCGGAAAAATCAAGTTATCTGCATCCTGAGCAAATACAAGATTGAAGCCTGACACCTGTGGAAACAGGAAGGAAACTGGGAGGACAGGGGGTTTCCTTCTGCTTTGTGAGAGAAGTCCATACAAGTATTAACAACACAAAGATTACTGTATTTGCAAGTTTTAGTTGACTCAGATCTTAAATTGACTACATCAAAGCAGGTATAGACTCTTACTACAGATGCACCAAATGCCCAGTAACACAAGACATAACAGTCTCCAGCAGTCTCTGTAAAATTATTGTAACAGAATATAGGCATCTGTACAAATTGCAGGTACAGCTATTTGCAGGAATAAGATGCATCTACAAAATCCGAGAACAGGGTCAAATACAAAAACAAATCTAGGGGCTTCGAGAAATAAGGTGTCATAACTTCTGATACTTGCATATTAGATGAATATTTAAAACATGAGAACACAGTTTTTTGAACACTATTGTGTCTATGCACTAATAGACCTGTGTTATGCCACTATTTGTAATACCCTCTGTAAGTTATATTTCTCCAATAGTCACGTGCCATAGTTCATACCCTAATGTTGAACAGTATCTTGCAATGCTTGTATCAGGCTGTATAGCTGCAAAGGCAGGCATCTCATGCTCATAAAATAAGCTCATAAGACTTTAATGTATAATGACATTATTGCCCTTAGTGCATTTTGTTATTAGTCTCGTGATTTTTTATGAATTTTAGAAAATCAGTTATTTTTCTATTCACTCAAATTTAATCAGGTAGGAAAAATTTTAAAACAACGTTCATTTTATGGGACAATGTCAGTTATTTTATCTTTCTGTAGTTTGTTTCCATAAAACCCAATGAAGGAAAGGAGTATTATTTCTTACAATGATTTATAAAGATAAGTTTCTTCTCATTATATAAAAGTTTATTAATATTTAGTATTTTTTATAATTTGTTGGTGGCTCTCAAGTCTTCACATGAGATAAACGATATTTTATTAGGTTATCTCCTCAGAAAGTCTTTTTAAAGTTTGTAGTAGTTTTCCTTTATGCTTTCAGTCGAGCCGAACTAAACATGCTTTTTTGTTGATAGCTTCCTCTCTTGCTTAGCAGCACTATTGATGATTTCAACAGAGCTGCCAACACAGCCCTGGGAACAGCAGTTGTTGGTTAATTTGTGCAGTGGAGCACAAACATTTTTTCCATCACATGGTACATAAACCAGCACTGTTGAGGAGTAAGATGGGAGCTACACAAGTAAAAAGTTTAGCACATTTTTTGTCACTTGGAAATAAGCTGAGAGATTCAGGTGTGCTCTTCTAAACAAGGTGTAACTACGAATGTCCTGTGCTGCACATTACATGTAGTCATTTTTTCCTATATATGCACCAAATTCTTCATGCTAAATAGCTGACAGAGCTCTACCCAAAATTATAGAGAGGGACAGCGCTGGAAGTCCCAGCATGAGACATGTAAATAAGACTGATAGCAATTTCAACATATTTCTGGTAACAAGTATTAGATGATACTGATAACAGTGATAACACAGTCAAGACAACAGTATTTATTTATTTTTCAGTATCACTGCTCTAGTCCTATCCCTAAAAGCTTAATACTATTCCTTACTTTTCACAGCAATACCTCTCACCATGTCTACTTCAAGTGGTGATTACATGCCAGAACCGGACTCTTCAGACATGCTACAGCAGCACATGGGTCCACCCAAGCTCTGAAGTTTGACATCAGTGCTTTGCATTCCACATACTCCTCCTTTCCTGAATTTATCGAAGTACACAATTGTCTTGCCAAATTGATCAAGGTATCTTGCTAATGAACTGACTTTTCCCCTTACTATACTTCCTTTCAGTTTTGCTCCTTTTCCCTGATATTGATCCTCTGAAAATGATCACTGATTAGTGTCACGAGGCCTCTTAGGATAGATAAATCATCAAAACTCCTGACCAACTTCAGAGCTGTCTAAGTTTTTACCAGTGAAGTCTCTCTGAAGAATGCAAACTTCTGTTCTGTGCATGGCCAGAATTGCCTGAGCTGTTCTCATTTTGCATTCAATTGCAGTCCTCAAATTTGAGCTCTTCTTCCTTTCGTAAACCTCAGGGTCAGAACCTCGCAGCAGACACCTACGGGAACAGGCTCTACAAAAATCTACTAGAAAATGCAGCTTTCATTAAAACATGAAAGAGGCTTCCTCTCGTGGGTGTGTGGGCTCAGTTTTCTCTATGGCAAAAGAAGATTCATATCAGTATCTCTGGGCCTCCAGAAAAGACCTTCAGCCACCTAGACAAGAGACCAGGAACTGGACGCAGCACTCCAGGTGTGGCCTCACCAGTGCTGAGCAGAGGGGAAGATCACCAAACATGCCAAGCGCTGTGAATTTAATTCTCAGGGTGAGCATGGAAGGGCTCACTGTGGGTGCTGTACACACAAGTGAGAGGCCACACATACCAGTCACGTGACGAAAAGCTCGGCATTGCAATCAAAGCAGCATGTCTTTTTTGGGCATCTGCTCTCTCATCTTAACCAAAATCTTTCTGAAACTACTAATATATTAATTCTTCTACTCTGCCACAATCTTTCTGAGTTTTTATTTTCTTTTTCCTGTTTCTCTCCATACTCTTTACAGGACTTTATGGAAAGGAAATGTACATCAATGTCTAGAAGAAAGGAAGTAGCTGGAACTGACTACAGTATATCAGGAACAACACACCTGTATTATATAAAGATTGCAATTTCCCTTTCCTAAGATGGTTTTGTGAATGGAAGTCAAACACGCGCTGACCTTTTTTGCTATTACATCACTCAGAAAACACATCTGCTGGGCCGTCTGCAATCATCACAAAGTGGTTTTGTTATGTTTTTTAAACAAAGACAATACACTTTTGTAATGTACTTTTTCCTTAACCTCATCTAGAAGTGTTTTGCCTGGAAATATTCCTAATAATTTGGCCTGAGGCAAACACTAAATACACAATATTTCAGACTAGTAACTGTGCAAAAGTTAACAGCACTGTAAATAAGTTCCCAAAATACATGGTGTCAAAGTTTACAATTTGCATCACTACCATTCTTATATATAACAGCTTTTAATGCATTAGCTGTTTCATGGTTCCCCAAACTAGTCTTCTCACCCACATAAAATTAAGGAATATTAAGGATAATTATTAGGGCTCCTACTTTTAGGATTAACACATTAGCTGACCTACATCCTAGTCTTTCTGTGACATTTTCACAGATCACCATGTTAGCTCACATATAAGAACTGAGTAGATTTTATGATATCAGTGCCCCGTTGACTTTGCTTTCAACTTATGTTCACATACATTCAAGCTCAAGTACTTTTTAACTCACAAATGAAAATACACAGATACAGAAATGTCTCAGTGTCCTGGTCTGAGGTAAAACAGGACCAATTTTGTTCAGTAACTTCAATTCTTAGCTGGGCCTCTTCTAACTACTGAAATTAACAGCATATTGTGCAGACAGTGTTCACTTTCTCAGAGTGATAAGACCAATGTTTATAGCTGATGCCCAGGCATGGGATGCAGAGAGGCTCNTATAAAAGCTGAGGGATCAAAGGGTCAGCGCTTTTTCCTTCAATGGTCGACATCTGAGGAGGACTCTGTTCATCTGCCTTTGATCCTAATCCTGAATGCAGATCCAGAATCCAGTTCCCGTCCATCACTGAGTCCAGCCTGGGACTGCCCCAGTGCCAGCTGGTGTCGTGATTGTCATCTCGGGAGCTTGATACGGTTTTGTATATATTGTTCATTATTTCTTTTTATTTTGTTATTAATATTTCATTAAAGTAGTTTAGTTCCTTCTAAACTCATAAGTCTCTTTTTCCTCCTCTGCCTCTCTTTGATGAGGGGTAGAGGGGAGCATCTGTTGGTCCCATCTGGGGTCCCCCAGGTCCCCAGTAGCTGATTTGGCCTAAACCACGACACTCAGTAAAACATGACTACCCTCCACAAAGGAAGCCTCACTGTGCACCTTCAACTCTACCACTAGCACGGCATGTGTTCCTCAGCTTACTATATAAACTTCTTCGTTTCCATTTTAAATTACTTCAAGACAAGACTTTCTGCAGCCAGAGAGCACTCTGGATGCCGTCGATCTGACAAAGTTCTCTTGTGAAGAAAATCAGAAGAGTACTTGCTGGTTTTAAACAAGCTGAATATTTACATGCATTGAGCCATCTGAAAATACCAAGAGAAATTAGAGCTATTTGGGTACTGAGCACGAATGACGGAAGTCGTGGGTCTTTGACTACGTAAAGGCACCGAGCTTCAGTGATTGAACTGGTTCACAACACTTTCTGCCCACAGAGGAAGAAACAAGGATCCCAACCCTTAATAGAGACTGAGACATGGATTTTCATCCTACAAGAAAGATTACCCTTTTTTATTTATGGAGTCCCACAACAGGCTGCACAATTTTACCTGTGCATCCCATAGCATTTGTCCTTCTCAGGCTTCAAATCAAGATGCCTTGTAATGCACTGACCATATTTCAAGCTCACTTTTAAATCTTTCCTTAGTCTCCTTTATGCTGATAGACCAAAACCCAAGTTGAAGTGCGTGGCTGGAAAGTAACCCCCTCTGTAGAACCGACCGCGACCCTGATGAATTGCACAAAGCGTTCCCTCTCCCTCCCGTTTCACCACTGGGATTCCTTTGTTTGGTAAAATAGGTCAGTGCTCATAAAAACACCCCTCCAGGGCTGACTGGCTCACATGACCACAGCAGCAAACTATAAGGAATATGAATGCTAACATGGGAGCAGCTGATTTGCACAACTTTCATGAGGCATGGAGAACTGAAATAACACACACAGACCAAACTGTGAGGGAAAGGACTACAAGATGAGTCAGAAAAAAAAAAAAAAAAGAATGTGTATTTCCCATCTCAGAGCTTCAGCGATTCTGAAATGGACTGCGACAGGCTCTGTGAATACCTATCTGCCAGAATTGGTGTTTTCAGAGGAAGATAAACAGGGGATGCTCTGATCCTGGTCAATACAACATAACCTCCAGCTCTTAACAGTCTGGTTAACAGCTCTGCCCTGTCCTTAATATCCTCTGCAGATACGCAACCCATGCATCCTTTCTTACCTATACTGCCAAGGATGCCACTCGTGTTTTTGAAGTGGTCTTTTTTGGAAGAAGTTGAGTGACAGCAATTGCAGTCTTAAACAGTTTAAATACACCAATCCCTTTCAGAGAAGATGACAGATTCGCTTTAGTATCATATCCAGGTATACATGAAAACTGAAACATCAAAAATAATGTTATGAGACTAGGATCAGGGCCTCACTCCTATTCCTCCAAAACAAAATAAAATTTGCTATTCAGTGGTGAAAGAAAATTTTTTTTAAAGGGAACTGAAATCTAATATCTGGCTTCAGATCAAAGACGACAGCTCAACAGGAAACCCACTGGGTTGAAGATGACAACTGGTGAAAGGAAATGTCTTTCCCACCACTTTTTTCAGATGCTTTATTGCTTGAAAAAGAAGAAAAAAAAAAATTGCATCCTGCACCTTTCCCAAACTAAGTCTTTACATGATCTAACACTGCACATATAATTTGTTCCAAGATTGAAGATACTGAGCTTGGCTCCTCAGTTAGAGGATAGCAGGATTTAGTAGCTGAGGTATAATGCCACACAAACGCAACTGCACTATTTACAGGGCCCATCTCATTTGAGAAATATGACAAACATCATTACACAGCTCACGCTAATAAGGTACACCAGATCTCTGCTGGCTCTGCACTTTGCAAGGTTAGGTGTCTCTGTGCCAGCATAGAATCATAGAATGGTTTAGGTTGGAAAGGACCTTGAAAATCATCGAGTTCCAACCCCCCTGCCATAGGCAGGGACACCTCCCTCTAGACCAGGTTGCCCAAGGCCACGTCCAGCCTGGCCTTGAACACCTCCAGGGATGGGGCCTCAACAACCTCTCTGGGCAACCTGTTCCAGCGCCTTACCACCCTCAAAGTGAAAAACGTCTTCCTAATGTTCAATCTAAACCTGCCCTCTTCCAGTTTCAAGCCATTCCCCCTCGTCCTATCGCTACATGCCCTAGTAAAAAGTCCTTCCCCAGCTCTCCTGTAGGCCCCCTTTAGGTACTGGAAGGCTGCAATAAGATCTCCCCGGAGCCTTCTCTTCTCCAGGCTGAACAGCCCCAACATCTCACTTAAAAACTCAGGTTTCAAACTTTGAGGAAAGCCTCACTGATTTTGAACTAAATTTACTATGTATGTATGCAGTACTGCAGGAAAGTTAGTGAGACGTCCTGGAAGTACACAGAGAAGCACCCGAACCGGCCCTGGAGAAGACAGTTCTGTATCAGAAGTATTACCTGGGATTCTCCTTTACTCAAATTATTTTAGCCAATTACTTAGCTAGATACAAACCAACCAACTGTGATGCTAATGGAAAAAGGAATACTACTGCAAAATACATGACCCACACATATAAGAAAGACTTCTCGTATCTGCACAGCAAAAATGGAGTTGTCATTTCAAATGAGATACACAGGAATCTCTACCAACAGGGAATTTTTGTCTTTCATAAACACCAATACTGGGTAGTTGTGCGGAATTAGCATTGTGCTGTGTAAAATAGTGTATACTGTCTGTTATAACATAAACTTCTGGACTCCTGTAACACTGAAGACTTTAGGGTTTAAGCTAAGAGGCACAAATCAGTTTTCATACGTATCATATGGTAAAAGTCGGAACAGTATCAAAGTATCTACTATCCTTCAAAAAAAGAAAATAAAGTGTGAAAAGTTTTTTCAGAAGTACTGAAAAGTATAGTAACCTTAGTTCAGCAGTTTTACAGAGAATTTTCAAAAAATATAATAGTGGAAAACTACTTCTGCCAAAATATACTGACATGCGAGTTCCTCAGGATGTTATCAGATCATATCACTACATTACCTTCTGTTTTTGTGTAGATTGAGATGTTTCCATTTACCAAGCCAGCAAACAAGTATTGAGACATATATGTTAAGCTCATAACAGTTGATTTTTCAGGAGTGAAGAAGTGCTGAAGTCGAATTTTCTTTGAGCCTTGGCAACTTTTGTAAACAGAAATACTACAAAAAGAAGCAAGAAAAAATAAACATGTACAATTATGTTTTGTTTAGTTCTTATTAGAATATGCACAAAAGAGGTTTAAAACAAAATATTTTGGGGAAAAAAGATTTTCTCCTTCCATTCATAGGAAGACAATTATGGAAAGGAGTATCTCGACCCTCCAAAATGTCTAGGTAGGCAATTTGCAATTACTTAACATTGACATGACTACACTTTTCATATTATCTTGTCTGGAGAAACATTTATTCAACAAAGAGACACAGTAAGAAATTCTGCTCAAAGTCCTTATTAAGAGTCTATCCAAAACTTTCTATTAGTTAAAAAAAAAATGGATTAAATATTACCTGGAAAACTAGGGAAAAGAAGGAAAAAAAGACACCAATTACACTTAAAATCCCCACTCTTCCTACAGATTATTACCATGGGTATGTTAGGAATATTGCATAACTAAATTTGGAATTAATCACACTTCACAAGCAAAGACAATCAGTACAATTAGTTGTTGGAATTTCTGGAAACATAGCATTTTTCTTGGAGAATTTTTTTCTCCTTAATTTATACTGGTTAGAAACCCCTTCAAAATCACATGTGGTCACATACTTATGTTAGCTATAACAATATCTGTTTGCTTTCTGACCTATAAATCAAGTGTCAACTCAGTAAGGTCATCTGTTCAAAAAGAGCAAAATAATTCATGTAAACAGCAATATTATTTATTTGCATGACAAATCCTGCACAATATCACAGTGTAGAGGGTTAATGGGTTCACCATTTAACACTTTTTCATTCTGAAAATTTACCAATGCCTAAAGATTATGTTGTAACATTACAAAACTAATATTTATATTTTTCAGATATCATGTATGATGAATTAATCCTCTTTCAAAGATATGCATTATTTTAATTTAAAATACTACATAGTATACTTTAATATCATGGGGAGTGTTTTTTTCCTTGATTTAGGTAGAAAGGATAAGGTGAGGCCACTGGGTATTCATGGATTATTTTTTTTTTTTAAAAGAAAACATTTTCTTAGAAGTATCTCACGCAATTTTGCTATAGAATAGTAAACCTAATGAATAAATCATACACAGTACACTAAAAATGAGAATCACCTTCCTTCTTCCATGCCAAGGCAAATAGTAGGCACATTAGAAGCTTTTGCAACAACATTTTCAGAGTCGAGAGCCTTATTTTGCTCTTTTAGTTTCTCCTCCTCTGGTATGTAGACCATGCAGAGAATCCGTGATTCCACATTGAAGCACTCAATAACCTTGGGGCCGGAGCTTTGAAATGAGACTATTGCAATCTGGCCCATCTGATTAGTACAACTGCCGATCTGAATCGGAAAGAGGAAAGAAAAAAAAAAAGTAAGACCAAGACTGATACCTGGAACATCAGGATTAGCACGGAGGAATGACTGGAATGTTACTTGAAGAGCGCATCTCAACTTAAATGCATGAATATGAGTTTTCATGCATTAAGACATAAACAAGAAAATAACTGAGCACAAATACAAGAGATTTCAAAACATTATATATACAAAGTTTCCCTTGAATACTCACAAAACCAGTTTGTTTTTTTTAAAGGAGGAATATTATGGCCTATTGTGACATCTGACTCATATGTATATACACAGTGTAATGCAATTACAGTAAGTACCTGTGTAATACATTATTCTACTAACCAGTGTTCTAAGTTATCTCAGATTCTTTAAAACAGATAATATAGCTGAGGCCTGTCCTTTGTACAGTAACAGGTCTACAAATAAATGCTCTATCCCAACAGAAAGAGGCATTATTAACATAGTGCATTTGTAGGCTTGCTCATACAGGAGCCTAAACTTCTGCCTGATCCAGAACTAAATATCATCAACATGTCCACAAATCTACATTTTAGGGATCTGGGAAGAGTGAAATAAGAAAGTCTGCCCAAGCAACAATAAGTAGTTTTTTATAGTAATTCTTTATGTTTACATGAAATGAAAAAAACATAGCAAAGAGGAAAAAAAAACATCTTGTGACAGTAGAAAGATTTTATTGGCATATATTTATGATGACTGTTTACAAATAGAGAAGACAAAGAAATTATATGGGTCACCTTGAAAGCTATTCCTAACTTCTGCTTTTAATTCGCAAGGGTTCCCTTAAAATTTCAGTATTGTAGTAACAAGAAAAGCTAGTGAAATCATTAGCTTTTTGTTGGTTTGGTGTTTTTTTTTTTTTTAAAGTACTGGCTATCTCACGTTTTCTGCTGGAATATCTGCATATTTGAGGTCATAACACTATGCCAGAATAGGGTTGTTTTTTTCCTATGTACAGACTTAAACAGATTATTTATGGCTAAAACATTTTTAAAATATGGAAACAGACAATAGGACAGTGAGCTCATATGGGTTTTAGCAGCCCTCATTATAAATTAGCACATAACTCACTTCTGAATGTGCTCAGCACTTTGGAATTTGTTCTCTGTCGTACTAACAAATCACACACATATAAGTGACACCCTACAGAGAACAGCGGAATCACATGGACAAAATTACTAGCTATCCTTTATAGAAGTCCATCTTAAAACAAACAAACCAAAAAAAACCCAAACCAAAAAAAACCCCAATTTTATTTCAGATCCATATGTTGCTGAAAGTCGCAAAAAACAATGCAAAGAAATAGGAGACAACCCCCTTTTTAGTTTTTAAAGATTACACTTACCCAAAGAAAACCATGTTCCATGGCACAGGAATCTGACTCCGTTTCACCAGGGAGGTACGGTTCAGGATTATAAGCAGCACATTCAATCTTCAAAGGAAAAGAGAGCAGTTACCACCTTAAAAAGATATGCTCGTTTCTGTCTAATTTAGTCTGTAATTAACTAAAGCATTTAAAGATATCAAAGAATCACAGAAGGCAAGAAGTCAGTTTAGTAAGTCCAACTTCCCTTGGGCAGGGTCAGCTGTGCGTGTGCTGTTCCTGACACATTCCTTATCTACTCTTACAGACATTAAAAGCCAAAGACTACAAATTTTCTACCTGATCTGCTCAAATGCTTCATGACCTTTAAGTTTTTCCAAATACCCAACCTAACCTCATCCTTGCTGCAATCGTTAGCCTCCTACTCATCTCAGCTACCAGGCAGTTCCTCCCCTTCTGTAGTAGTGCCCTTTTACATATAAGGCCAATATATGTTTTGAACCTGCCTCAATCTCCTCTTCATTAGGCTAAATTGACATTACCATTTAATTAATTGAATAAAAATCTTCACAACAATTGATTTTTTTTCATTCTTGTTTTTAAAATTCTTGATTATCACTTTTCAATCTGGCATCTCTCCAGCAGATGTATCAGCTCCATATATTTGAGAGTGCAGAACTTTCTCACCTGAACACCCTATTCTAGCAGAGGTGTTAGCAGCACTACATCATGATTACCTCTTCTAAAGCCTATTTGTACACATCCCATTGACTATTTGCTCTTTGTAACAATATTACATTCTTAACCAATCCTTAGCTTGCTGGTCTATTAAAAACTACTTTTACAGACCTTCTACTCGACCATTTCCTCAATCTGTATTTGTGAAGCTCTATTTCTGCTTGAGCATACCATGTGTCTGTCCTACTGTCATCCCTTTTTTTCCCCCATCGTATTATTTCTCCAGGTGCTTTACTCATTTTGAATGCTAATGCTGTCATCCATAATACTCCTACTCCCTCCCAACTTCATATCATCACGTTACTGTCAGTAAATTAATAACCACACTCATGGTTTTATCATGCAGGCCATTTAAGAAAAACCTGAAAGCTACACCAGATTCAAGATCTATATTTAAGTCCATCCCAACTCTGAAAAATCATTCAAGCACCAAGGCACTGAAAACAGGCATTTTCATGAACAGTCATGGATTTCTATTTTCCCTAATTTCTCTAATACCCAAGGCAGAGCTCCCTAAAGCTTATGTAAACACTTCAAAATATATACAAGCAATTCATAACCGTGTAGAGAATAAAAAGTTTTCTGATGACATGATACTATATTTTTAGACAAGATTCTCTATAATTCACCCTGATGTTCTTGTCTCAGACATCAATGTCATTGCAATTATATTGCAAGTACTAGAGACAATTTGGTTAGTATTAATTTAGACAACTTCACCATAACCTGGCAACACCACCTCCCAACAATGAATAACTGGAAGTAAAAAAAAAGGAAATGAGCAAGCGTTAGAGTTCTAAATTCCCAGCTTACTTAATTTTCAAATGTGCAAAAAATTTCATAAATCTCCCTGATGTCAGCAGGCATCACCAAGTGATTAGCAGCAGTAAAAATAATTTTATGTATTCACCAAAGCCATTATAAGGATAAAAGACGGAAACTGACAGCTGAGAAAAAGAAAAAATTAAAAAAAAAGAGCTATCCATGCCAGTCTTAGCATGTCTCATTTAACACATGCTGAAGCTATCTACGTGCAGTGGTGATTTACAGGAGCTGTGACAGCTAAATAGTGAAAGAAAAGACAGGCTGCATGCTGGATATTTCTGGGGCTGCTTGTTACATCTGCATTACATTGCATCTTAGTCAAACCCAACGATGTTCTTCCATAGTTAAACACCGGTAGTCCAGGTCTCAATCTTGACAGAAGCCCTTTGCCTGGGGTATAAACTTGCTCTGATGGAAGAAGTTGTTACAGGCTCCCTATACCACCTGAAGCAGCATGCAGAGAGATAACAGGCAGCATCAGCCAAGCAAAGGGTCTCCTCCCACCCCAAGCTGTGGCCTGACACCCAAACTGCAGCTCAGGCTGCAGAAAACCACCAATAATACTTAGATCATCTTTTCCAATAATATCGAGGACTTAGGAGCATCAGGCATGACAGCTGGGCTCACACCCACGTTATCTTTAGGAGCTGCAAAAATGGCAAAGTTGACCCAGAGCTCAGGCAAATACTGCCACACACTGTATTCTCCTGAGGTGACCAAAGCAAAGACCATTACCCAACTGTATGGGCAACAGACTTTCCTTTCCTTTCCAAACAAGCAGATCCTGTTGTTTCTTGACTACAGGAGTTGAGCCTGGGCCTTCGAGTCTCCTGGAATGGACCTACAGGACTTACAAATACATAGGCTCTAAGAAAACAATTTTCTGCAAAAATTATTTTTTGCGGTGGTTATTTCACCACTGGTGACCTTAAAAAGTATTTAATACAGAAAGAGCTGACTGTTTAATAAGACAAGAATGACTATGGTTGTATGGGAGACCAGAGACTTTCAGTAGACTTCGGCTGCTGTAAACCGCAGCTCTGCTCTGAAAACCAGTATCACAGGAATGGCTTGATTTAACACCATTAACACACTTCAAATGCATTTCCAGCTAGCAATTATTTTACCCCCAACATTGAAGCCTGTATACTCACACCTGAAGTGAAGCTGCCAGCTGAACTTCCCTCCTGTGTAGGCTGTCCTAGCAACAAGGGTCTGCAGACTTACTGCTTTAAGCAGTACCCATGCAATGATGTTAATTTAACATTGGGATTCTGGCCATACAAATACGATTTTATTTCCACTAGTGTTTTTGTACAAGCCTGACTGATGGTCCATAAGAAATCCTGTTGATGCATAGGAAACAAAAAGAATGTATCCAGCACCCTTCCCTTTTATCTGTTGGTACGGACATGCTGTATTTATTTTCATTATTAAAGCCAGTGGTCAGTATGACTTCAAACTGACACATTACTTTAGGAAATGAACCTTTAGGAAATGAACCATTAAGATGATTTCTGTAACACTGTTCAGAACAGAACTACATTTTATATAAGACCCCATAAAACTGAATTTTAAAAATTATTTTAAAACTATTGCTCTCTGTGCACTAATGAAAATCAGAACTTTGAGGAGGATTCAACACAGTTGCAGAAGTATGGGACAGCTATCATGGAGATCGGATTCCTGCACTTTGTAAGCTGCAAGTTACTTTGGAGCCTCAGACACTTGGAAATGTCAAGACCAATTCAAAATTCCCAGCAGTTCTGGTTTCACTGAGTGATGAGCCCACATCGGAAAGTGAATGTCATACTATACAAAAGTAAACACTATGTTCCCTAGTGCCTCAAAGATTGCAGTATTTTACATTCCTGTGACCCTCTTGAACTTTCCATTGCTACTAGTCTTACACCAAGCTAGTAACTCAAGAGAACTAATAGATGTGAAATAACAGATTTAATTATAATATGGTATTCTTTAGCAGTTATATCACACAAAAAAGGCAATTCTAATCTCATATAAAAATTCTGTTCACCTTAAACTCCTGTTGCTTGGCCATCATCACTGGCATGTGTCTAACAAGGAGAGGATGCTTCTCCTTTTTGATTTGATTCCCATCATCTTCTACACAGAACCAACCTAACAGGTTATCCTCCGCTGTAATGGACAGAACAAACAACAAACATCCTCCAATATTTTCACTGAATAATCACTTACACCTCTACACAAATAGAAAAGAATTCTGTTAGGATGAGTTAATACTGATCAGGCTGTTCTTATGCCATATATGCATAAATGACAGTGTAAAACTATGAGCAGAAATCCAATATAGTAGATTACATACATATTGATAATGCAAAAAGAACACCTTACACTAGCAAAATGTTAAGGGTGTTCTCTTAATAATCTTGTCAGTATGTTTTCAAAAGAGGAAAAGGTACATCAAACCTTTCCTCAGACTCTAGGAAATCTGTTTTGCAAATAGCATTCTCTGCCTGTATAAGTGATATCACTAGCAACTACTAATTATCATAATTGTAAGGATCCTCCTCCTGGAACAAAGGAGACACCCATTCTCTCTTCCTTTGTTTTTGTTATTTTGCCTGCCTTCAGTAAGATCCTCAAAATACAGTGCTTTTATGGTATGTGGTGGTGAAACTTGCTTTGTAGCAAGTGCATATCCTCAATGTTTCTCAACTTTGACATTCCAAATCCCAGGTATCTCAGGAAACCTATACCCCCTGTGCAAACACTGGAGGCTAATAACACCACAGGACAGCACATTCTTAATTGCTCCTACTTAGATCAGGTTTGTTTGTGACAATCCCTCCAGTGGAGACTACAGATTTATGTTAAAAAAACCAAACCTCCGCCCCAAAAACTTGACTTTGACATATCCAACTATAGAAATATTTCATTTTATTAAAACTACACCCATAAATTTATTTCATGCTCAGAAAGCTAAACAAATGAACTCAACAGCTTTACTGATATTTCCTAGGTAAAAATCATTCTGAGCTAAAACTGAGAAATTTGAACATGAAGTTCAAAGTTTAAAAAGTTCATAACATCTGAAGAAATAAGTTTATAACGGAATATCTTCCTCATCTGTCTGTCCTGTAGTGTATCTCATTCTTGTTGATTTAGATATAACAATTAGTAATGATTACCACAGACTTCATTAAAAAAAGTAGAAATTATTTTCCTTCACAAGGAAACACCCAGCCTATCTATTACATCATTATTTTGTAGTGATACACAATCACTACTATTTACTGTATTGCAATTTTAACATCTGCAGATAGATTTTTCACAACAAAATCATTTTCTCAAAAATAAAAATAAAAAAATACACTGTACATTGAGAGCTATCTTAACTGGATAGGAAATTTAAGTAACTAAGAATTACCGAGGGCCAGTTTAGCCATTTGTAAATTGTTGATCCAAGACTGTTTGATGGCAGGGGTAAATGTATTGAACACAGCTGTAAAGAAAGTGGGCCGCCCAGACCTGCGAGACAGGAAAAAAAAAAGCCACTCTAAATGCATTGAGTATGAGATATAGTCAAGGCTAGAATGTTGAGCAAGATGAAATTTCATTATTTCCTAATACTTAGACAAAGACACAGCTCCGATTTAAGCATGCAGGCTATGATATGCCATATGCCCGTCTTCCTACACTTTACATGAAACGGTATGAGAAGAACCCCCTCCTTGCTGCAGGAATAGAACAGTGGCTGTTCCCTAATAGCTGTCACTGCCATGGTTCCTCACTTGCTTCTTGCATCTGGAACGCAGGGTTGAGGAACAGGAGAACTACAACGCTGCCCTTGAACATGCAAGTCGTGGCACGAGAGCAGAAGTCAGAGGTTAACTGCGGAGACAGAAGAGGCGGAAGAGCTACAGATTCCCAGATCCTCCCTGGTACATCTACGCCTAATACATATGCCCATTTAGAAAGTTTTGTAATCAAGATTACTACTGACTTGTCCTGTTTTCCTGGGAGTTGCAGCTGAATTCTACAGCGATCTGCCGCTCTGATTTCATCTTCTTTTTTCAAAATCAGTTTTTGTAAACCTGAGGTCCAGTCATGGGCTACAGATTGGTTTAAGTTCTGAAAAATTAAAAAAGCTAATATTCAATGCCAGCCTACTGGCCTATTTCCAACAGGCTAACTAAGGTGATCTCTGCATATAACAAACAGTTATTCCTGCTACCTGGGCCTCATTTAGTCCATACTTTAATTATGAATAATTTAGTCATATTTGTAAACACATTTTTAAAATATCTGTAAAAAATTTGCTAGCATATTTTATCTGATGATTTAATCTCACATTGCTGAGAGTTTGATGATACATAAATGACATTCCCAAGTGCCTGTCAGATTAAGAAATGTAAATTTACATCAGGTGTATGCACAACCCTTTTACTTAATTTCAATGAGCAGTTATACGGAACCCACAAATCCCATTTCTAAAGAAAAATCTCATGAAAACTTCTACAAATCATACTGCCAATATGTTTTTGTGCAAATCTTTGAGCCACAATGTTTACAGAGCCATCATGAAAGCTGTCTGGGTGGCTGGAATCTGTTTAAGCAGGATGCTGAAAAAATAACCCTCCGCAAGCCAAGTGTTTGGTCACAGAGGATAAAAGCACACCTGAGTGACACTTAAAGAAACAACAGGAACAAGTATTCATACAGAAAAGTACACTAATTTTCCACATTTTCATTCTATGAAAATTTAAGTCTTTTTTTAAAAATAGACAAGCTGACCTCATTCCCCACTAAACTGTTCTAATTATCTTACACATCCCTACCTGGAAACATTGACAGAATTTTAAGTTTTCAAAACGTGGTTGGCTCTGACTGGCAGTACAGGCAGGAAGGTTTATGTATGTATGTATGTATATATAAACAGGCAAATGTCTTATGGTATCTGTGCTATACATATTGCCAATAATGCAGCTGAAATTCACCTTTAAATACTTGTGAAACGTTGTCCAACAGTACTGTTTCCATAAACTTCCTTCACAGTACATATTTCCACCAAACATTGTGTTTTATTTAATGCCCTTGACTCTGAAGGCAAGATATCCCAAGAGAAACTCAGCTTTCATATGTATATTCACACAGACATATATATTTACAGCCTACGGTGGCAGGTAGGAGTTGAAAGTTGTGCCTAAGCACACATGAAGAATATTAAAAAAAAATCTTTTTTGTCTTTTAAGTCTTAAGACTGTGGAGAACTCATTCTAAAACATACTATATCTGTTTGCCAGAACATGAGCTAAATAAAAGGGATGGAACAAAGCCAAAGCAAATCACTTTCAAAATTCCTCAAAATTTCAAGCTCAAAATGTGAGCTCGGATGGGCATCAAGTGCTTCCTCCAAACAACCATCCTCCCACTACCTTGTCTAACTGCAAGAATCCAATTTCTTAAGATCAAAATGTATGAGCTAATCAGCTACTGAGCAAATGCAGACACTTGTAGTACCCACCTACGCTTAAAAACAATAAAGAAAAACAAGATTAGAAAGACAGCTGTAATCTACTTATAACACTAAACAGTTAACAGTAAATTAATTACTAGAGGTAAAAATTATTACAGTCTTTACAAACAGCACTAAAGAATGTCTTGCACAGATCCCAGGGAGAGGCAATTATGCTACTTTTAAACAGGAATGTATTTGAAAAATAAATCCAGCTTTGTTTATTACCTGATAGTTTCCTTTAAGGCTGCCTATTAATTGACTAATTTGACCAACTACATTCAAGTCATGCAAAAGGTTCTGCAGATCATGGTACAGTTGCCCTGGTCCCATATACAGCTTGTCTAAAATGAATAAAAACATAAGGTTATATATAACAAAAAGATGTAATTCTCAGTTGAAGGAGGAAAGAATGACAAAGACAATAGTATTAACATACATCTCTATTTCTCAACACTATGAAAATTAAGCTTATCAAAATTGTACGCGCTCTCTAGAGTGTAAGAACAACTAATGCACAAATGTGCAGCTAGCGTCTTCATTACTTCTGAATATCATAGTGGTTTATTTATACAAGTATCATTGACGTTTCACTTTGGTGCTCCAGGTGCTTTCGATGTCCCCACAGACACATAATTGTGAAATGCATCCCAGCAAATTGTACATAGTAGTATGTTATCACATATTACCTTTGCACGTACAGGTGTTACCATGGGCATTTCCTTTTAGCTCACCATACCATTGCCTTTCATAGCTACAATTAAGATTCAAGTTTGTTTGAGTATAATGGAGAGCATTTTGTGTGGTTTTAATAAGCACGCACTAGAACTGTGACAAATATTGAAGCTTCACTGGCCCCAAAATCTCTCGCTGACGTGGAAGTTTTGCTTAGCACCAAGCAGCAGACTTGCTGTTACACCTTAGTTTAAAACAGCCTTCCTGAAGGTTGCTTTTGGTCACGTGACNCTGCTTAGCACCAAGCAGCAGACTTCCTGAAGGTTGCTTTTGGTCACGTGACGAAGCCAAAAAATTTCTTTGTAGCCTTCACTATGGTGGTTTAAAACTCAAAATTTGTTTAATCAATCGTAAGACAGTTCTGGATCATATATCCACATCCTGACTCTAACATAAGCCTGCAATTTCACTGAACCGCTTGAAATTTTATTGCAATCATGGTTATGTCAAAAAGGATCTGCACTGACATCAACAACAAATCTTAACAGCAGCAGAAATATTTTGGCCTAACCATCAGTAAGTACATATGTTTACAAAATAACACTAACTCAGAAAAATATTCTGACTGATAGGATAAATGATCTATTTATATGCACAAAGCTTGTAAAGCCCTGCTAATACACTCTGACTCCCAGACTCGGTGTTAGGAACAGGATGGCTATATAGGTCTTGCGGAAACAACACTCTCCCTCTCCCCCAAAAACCCCACCCCGACTCATACAGAGTCAGCATGTTTTCCTTTGGCTGAATGACAGGAACCAAGATGGATTATCTTTCCAGGAAATCCCTGCAGATTATTTAGCTCACGCAGTGTAGTATCCAGAGTACAGATCCTTCACCCTTAGCACCACTTTGGAAGCTACTCTGTGGGCAGCAAACTCCCCTGGAGCAGAAGGATTTCAACCCTGTGTTGGGAAGAATATGATCTAAACATAATGCTGGCTAGCGGCTCCGCAGACAGGTCAGGGGCACGGGCACAAGCCGTGCCACCGGGTCTGGCTGCCAGGGCAGACCGGTGCCGGACACGGCGCAGCTGCCAGCCGAGACACCGCTATCATCTCCGATCCCTAAGTCTGCTACAGGGACTGCTGTATAAAACAAAACACAACAAGCCAAACACAAAGCTATCAGAATAGCATAATCCAGAATAAACGTGAAAAATAAACACGCACAAAACAATTCTCCTTAGATCATTCGTGTATTCTCATTAACGTATCAAAACAACTATATTTTCTAAAGACATTTTCCTATTTGGAGGCATCATACAGATCGAGGCCAACACTGGATCTTTTTCTTTAATGTAATTCACTATATTAAGCGAGGAGTCTGCCTTAAACCTTGAAGATTATAACTTTTTCCTTGAGCCTTGAAATTGTAAGGGTTCCTTTATCTCTGAATTCTCCCCTTCACTGCAAGAAAATGCAACATAAACCTGAGATATTACATATTCCCATAAAATTTCAAATTATTCTCTTGCCTTTAAATCTTCCGGTAAATTGAATCAATGAAAGGATTTTTGTGTATTGCCCTTGAGCACTAAACAGGGGAATGACCATACTTACTACTATTTACCCAGGCAGAGAATAGATCCTACTTTCATCCACCCTTCTTTGCCTGTTCTGAATGTTAATTAAAAGAACAATCTAGCCTTTCTTACCCTTAAAAACAAATCAGTCCGTAAGAAAAGATCATTACATTTACTGTACACAATGAAAAGAAATGACTGCAAAGTATACCTAAGAGGAAGGGTTTTCAGATTATGGTCAGTAGAGTATGTTTGCAGATTTGTTTAAAAAAAAAAACAAAACACTTCTCCAGAACTGCAGACTACATACTTTCATTAAGCTGCATTTTCACTTTCTTCAATCCAAATACTTGAAAATCAACATCTGAAAGTTGTAAACACTTCTCTCCTTGTACCCCTCTTCTGCTAGCTTACACCTTTTTTCTTACTAACATCTGCAATAATTATAATTTTTTAAGCACCAGAATCTCTAGTTCCTAAACATATCAAATTGTTGATTTTGATGGGGCTACTTGCAAAGAAAGGGTGAATCAGTGTTAACAGAAGTGTTAATAGAAGTCTGGTGAAATCTAGCCAAAAGCCATGATTAATGTGTTTGGCATTGTAAAGAACACAAATGAAATCATTCTTGCCCCAAATTTCTGCAACAAAAAGATAACTTCTGCAAAACAAAATTTAGACTGACTAGGAGCAATTAATTGGCAGTTTAGTTGAGTTTTTGGCAGAAGTCCATACACTTACCTGTCATTTATAAACTCCACTACTAAACAAACCAAACTGCTGCACTGAAAAACTTACTACATATATTTCTGAAATTTATTCTTGTGGATTTGAATCAAGAGAAAATTTTTACAACCATCAGGCTGTGAAAAGCTGAAAGTTTGTGAGGATTCCTTTTTATAGGATGGATATTTTCACTGAAGTGAATTACATTATTTCTGACTTTTAAAAGCTAGGAACACTCTCTGCAGTTTCATAAAGACAGAGTTACCGGACATCTCATTTATTATTGAAAGCAGGTCAGAGAACAGACACTAACCTGCAACATATAACAGCAGGCATTCAGGCAACTCTTAGATGCTTTAGGACTTTATGCCATGGTCTTCAACTGAGGCCATAAAGAAAGGTTTAAGTTCTTACACAGATGGACTTGCCCTGCGCAGTAAATGCATCCAACATGCCTGAAAAGAGCTGTCCTCTACAATCCTCTTCCTGGAGCTTCAAATGCCCTTACAAATATCCTTGTTTCAGCCTTGCGAATAAGGCATAAATTTTGAATTTCATTCAGTAATTGTCACCTGAGTCTATTTTGTCGGCACCATGCATATTTTATAAGCTTTTAATAAGTCAAGATAAAAAGGAAGCAATAAGAGTGTCAGAGCAAATAAACTAATCTGGCATCTGAAATTCTGTCACACAGAAAAAACCAAACAGAAGACATTTTAGGCTCATTTATTAAAGACCACGTTCTTAGCACAGGAAAGGATGCTAAAAAGCAAATCAATAAATAATAAAAGAGAGCCTGCTTCCGTCCTCTGATGTTCTAGAAAAGACAAACGGCCAAATTAAGAAGAAATTTCAGTAGTCGATTGAGGACTAGATCAATAGCCACAGCTAATATCATTCTTTCACGAAGGTCTTTAGCGGGCACAAACGAACACAAAAAAATAACTGGGCTTCAGAGATCAGCAGTGACGGACTCATCAGAAGAGAATTCTGAGAGCTTACTGCTTGGTTTGTGTCTGGATAAGGAGTTACAAGCTATAGCAACTTCATCTCCTGAACACGTCAGGACTTCGGTCCTGTAAGGGTTACGCACAATGTCTTCCAAAATAGCATTAGCTTCTCAGTGGTTAACAAAATGTTGACTACCAGTTGATTTGGCTGAGAATTGTCCGACAGAGGGTTTTTCCTGGGTGAAGGAAGCAGTGGGGGCACGCTAGTCTGTTCATCAGATGCGTTTCTCAGTTCAGAGCCAAAGACTGGCTGCCTCAGCCCACACATGTTCCCTGACCATTTGATTGCTGCCTATTTTGGGGTGGGTGTTCACTCTTTTTTCCATAGAAAGCACTGAAAAACTCTTGGCTTTACTCCAAAGCAGACACGTGGTTGGCATCTTTTTGTACTTTGAAATGTTCCACGAATGATAAAGCCATTTCCTTCCCATTTCTAAGCCACTCTTGCTATCAAGCTCCAGGACAACTTATTTTTCCAACTTGAAAAATACCCTCCATGAGTTTAGAGAAGGTTCTCCCCAGCTCTACACATCCCACATGTTAGAGGTGTGCCCGGGCAGGAGGGAAGGCATCGTGCTGTAACCAATAACCACACATGTGGCTTTGGAGGCAATGTTTTTTGCATTCCACCTACAGATCAAGGGTGAAATCTTGGCCACATGTAAGTCAGCAGAAATTTTTTTCATCAACTCCTTTGTTGCTAAGATTTTACCAGAGGAATTCATGCCTCCCTGCAACAGGCAAGTTTACTGCCAACAACCAGTAATTCATGCAAAATACATAATTCCTTGCTCAGCAGTATTATGAAATATATTCAAGGTTAAAAAAAAACCAAACCAACCAACCAAAACACCAAAACCCCACAAAACTGCCACTTGTTTTAGAGGGAGGAAAAGAGGTTAAAGTTTAAACTGATTTTTTGCTGCTATGTAAAATTGGGGTGGGAAGATTCTGATTTTATAGCAATTGCTCATTAGTCGAGATATACTTGAGCATAATGCCAAACACTTCTTTTACCTGCTCGTTTCCCAGTGTTACTCTCAGCACCACAGCTTTAAATTCACCATTTTTGCCTGGTTTGAAGTAATGCTTACAATTGAAACAGAAGCAATTTTAGCCCATTTACACCATTTATTTTCAATGCTTGCAGGAAACTCCCTGGGTGTGGTTAAAGTCAGTTTAACTTGGCTGAGGCAAAATAAGGATTTGGAAGGTTGTGCACGAATACAACACACGCGAGAGCAGTGTCTGTGTGCTAGCGCTGGGGTGTGGGCAGAAGGGGAGGAATTCCCACCTCCGGCAGCCGGCTGCTTTGCTAGGGAGCACAGGCAGCAGCTGCAGCTCTTCCTCTGCACGGCCAACACAGCAGCAGCTGCTTTAATGGCAGAGCAGCCGCTCCCTTGGGATCGCTGTCTATCCGGTTCCTCTCGATTTTCAATTCTCACGGGCACCACAAGCATATTGGGTATTGTAATCCTGAACTGATCACGCCCTATTCTTCCTCTCCAACAATTACTAAGGGACACATTTATTTACTGTGGTGATGTGTTACTTGTACACGCTTTCCAGGAGCTTTTGCTGCACACTCTTCTGATTCTCACTTCTGAATTACTAATTTATCAGACATTTATGCTACTAAAGGGGAAAAGAAAGTGTTACAATGCCTACAGTAGATGCAGTCACCCATAATTTAAACATCTATTCCTGGGTAAGCAAATAGAATGGCTCAGGTGGTCCCTTGCCATACTAAACTCATGTTTATTCCCAATTAGGAGGATTTTTTTCAAGTAATATTAATACATGAATCCAAATGGCATGCAAATAAAACAAAAGCCTCATTCAGCATACTCTCAAGATTGCAACTATTCTTGTAAATGTTTCTGTATTGTACATCATATTAAAGCCAAAGACTGTTAATAGATACACTCCTGGGTATCTCTTTTACTGCAAAGTAACTAATCTTGACAAGATCTGCCTTGAGTATGATTATAGTAACGACCTTTTCCCCACATAGTTCAAACTCACAATACATCAATATAAATTGCTTTGGAAAAAGCCATATTGACATGAAGTGAGAACTGATTCGTCATGGAAATTCAAGGTCCTTAGAAAGATTACTTCACTTCTGAGAGACACAGAGCACTGAAGTCAGACTAGGTGTTACACAAAATAGAAGCTCACATGTGAAAACCACAACCAAAACTGAGAAAAGCTATGTTCCTGACTATAGTTCCAGCACTATTGAGGCGTAACATGCCATTAATGGTACGCTTGAAGAACACACCAGATTTGAAGAGTACTCTGAAAGGCTGGTAGATCCCAAATTTGACTTGCCACTTGCAATCTGGTCTTCGAGGCTGAGCGCATTTGTATTGCTTCCTCCCACTGAGCCATCTGTGTGCATCCAGGCAGCATACTGTAACATCAAGTGTTATGAAGGGAAGAGATTTGGAAAAGATTCAATACTCATCTTGAGCATAAAAATCACCTGGGATGGGGGGAGAAGTTAGGATGTGGGAGGTAACTTTAAAAGTTTTTGTGTCTGAGGAGGACATATCAAACTGATACTTGTACAGAATTATGCACTCAGAACAAATAATAAAAATATAGACCCCTTCGACAACATTTAAGACTACATTTAAACCTGAGAAGCTTGTACAGTGTTCTGGAAAGCAAAGCATCATGACACCAGATGAATTCTTGATCAGTTCACAACAAATTGAACAGATTACGAGATTGTTAACGTGCTTAGGTTAAACTATGATGATGTAGCAGTAATGTATATTCAAAACTACTTAAGTGCAGTCAGAATTGTTCAATTTTTTGTTTTAAATGTGACTTTGATTGTCCCAGAAATGTTTCACTGATTTTTTTCATCAAGTAACAATAGGCTGACAGCATCCCACTGCTCAGTTTAAGATGCCCACATTTAGGAAGGACAAGAATGGAGACTGTTTGAGAGACAACGCCATCACTGAAGTAAAATAGTTTCCTCTTCTCTGAAGATCTTGAGAATTAAAGAAAATAAACCAGAAACCACTAAGGTGGCCCAATATTCATTTACTGCAATTGAGGAATTCTTCTCCTATACTTGGTACTGGATCCTGCGCTCCTACAGATACACTGGTATGCAAAACACACAGGACAAATGCCTTGAAGCTGCTCTGGGCATGAGATCTTGTCGAACAGAGGAAAAACATCCTCCCTAAGGATGTCTTGTGGAACTAATTTTCTCAGTGCAAGCAGAAAAGGAGACCTTTATGTGACATTTCCATATACAAGCAATCTATTTCAGCAATGGATAAACAGAGATGGCAAAAAGACTATTAATATTGGGAATACCAGGAACATTGTCATTCATTTAGCAATTGATACTGATGCCCACTGTTAAGTGTTATTCCATTTCCCTTTACAAAACCCTCTGCCCCAGAACACCTAGCTGTTGCTGGAAGGCCAGTGATGAGCATCCCCTGCTGCACAGAAACCTTTTCTAGCACAGAACTTGACAAATCCAAGCACACACAAGGGAGGTGCCTCCATACCCCTGATCCCTTCTGCCTGGAAATTCTGTATGACTGTTAAAGCCAGTGACCAAGCAGAAGAGATTTTATTTTTAGATGCTGAACTACAAGCTTCCTGCACATTGCCTTATGCAAGCAAAACCCTTGACAGCTCCCCCAGCACCACCCTCCTCTTGTGTCTTTCCACTTGCTCACTCATGCTGCTCCTGTTTCCATAGACACCTCAGAGCAGCATGTGGGTGGGTTATGTTTTCTCGTTCCTCCTTTACGAGAGTATTTTAATAGCCAATTGGAGTTTCAGTAAAATTAAAAAAAAAAAAGCAGTCTTGTGAATCCAAAATCCTGGTTTAAAACCTAAAAAGTCCATAGGTCAATTTAAAGTTCATAACAGAAAAGCAGACTTTCTGCATTACCCCCGTTTATTCTTTCACACCAAATCCAAACCATGATCTTCACAGTTGCATGCTCCCCAAAAATATGAGCCACGGTAGCTCAACTGTAGCTCAGCTGAAACTACTTACACTCTCAGGTCCGAACTACACAAATATTTAGAGGGTGGTATCAGTGTGCAGGTTTGGAAATTGAAGCAAATGGGAAGTCAGGAATGATCTCTGAAAACAAGAGCTTATTTGACAGCCATCAATGAAAAGCTCAGCAGCTACTCGCACACAGCTTTACAGCAGAACCCTAAATCAGATGTAGTAGCCTAGTGCAGAAAGAAGCAGCACAAACACATACATAGTATTAAGTGATAAGCAATAAACCCCTGAGATTACTGGAACACAAAATATTAATTTCCGACATGGGGTGAACAAGCCTAATTACCAATACAGTCAGGACATATCATCATCAACAACCAACATGAAGAGCATTATCATAAACATGAAATGACATTCAGTCTAATCATACTTTAATCATGTAAGCACCTAAAGGTAATCTTTATGAGCTTAATTATTGAATCTGATAATCTGAGCCTCTAAAACTCTTTAATGCATTTATTCTCACTGCAAGACACAGGAGTTCTTCAAGTCCTAATCACAAAGAACCAAGTACCACATGCCACCCAGTACACATAGAGCAGAGCTGCAAAACAAACCTCCTAAGTCTCAACTCTGGCAAAATATTTTTAACATGCTTCACCCCCCTGTCAGCTATTAATATGTTGCTCTCAACTGGTAATTACATGAATGCTGAGACCTGTCTCATTATATGCTCATTGTATCAGATCTGAACACCAAAGAACAAGTTGCACAAAAACTACAGTCCCACCACAGAACTGCTTATTCACACAGCTTGAGCAATGCGAAGATAAAATCAACAGCTTGCAACAGCAAATATCGAGTAAGGTATTAAACTCATAGTGCTATACCATTTGCGAGTAAAATTATGCAAGAACACCAAGGAAATGCAAAGCCTCTTGAGAGGGTGAGAAGTAGCTCATACATTGAGAGCGTGGCTTCAGGATTATATTAAACTCCAGCTAATCCTGACCACACAGGGAATTTTAGAGATAAAATGCCATAAATATTTTTCCTGCTGACAGAAGCAGCTGTGCTGTGCCAGAGATGAGGAAGGAAGCGAAAGCAGCAGGGAACAGGACGGAGAAACACTGGAGCCCCTATGTGCTGACAAGTGTGGACCCCACAGCCCGGCTCCTCAGCATCACGCTAGCTGGGACAACAGTCAGGTCTTTTCCTGGACTACATACTGACTACAGGTACAGACCAGAGGAACTCCAGTTCCTGGCTTTGTTCTCACGAGGAAGGAAAATCCTGGAAGCAGAGAGATTTTAGAGTGAAAGAAAAGAGGTGCCATGGCCCTTTTGTCTCACAGATCCTGAAGGGGAAGGCTGAGGGCAGCATGGACCTGGAAGCCACTGCCCTCCTAAGGAGGGAGAGGGGCTGCACACGACCTCTGGGGTGTGCCTGCATGGGCACAAAGGGCAAGAGAGGAACTGGATGTGAGAAAATAAGCACTGACATAAACAGGCAGTGGAAGTACACATGTGAAGGTGTTTAAATGATGAAAGTACTGCAGGGATCTCAAGACAGGTCTGCAGGTGACTGTAAACTGGCCAAGCTGCCAGAGGTTTACACTGGAGTTCCCACCAGGCTATCTATAACAACTTATGTGGAAATCATATTGTGATGAGCTTACCTCCCTCTTTCATACTCACTTGCTTACAGCTAGGTTTCTACTCATTTTACTACTCTGTGTCAAGACGTGGATGAGACCCCTGGCAACACAGAAAAAGGTTTATAGGTGAACGTCAAGTGCCATCACCACTATAAAGAATACGAAAGGCAAAGAGAAGAATCTCATCCTAAGTGGGTGAGACAAACATGTAACACCTCATTTATTCTATGCCTAATCCACCAGCTAGAAACATATATCCACTTAACAAGTGTACTATTTAATGTCACCTGGCTTGCTGAGCTAAACAGGCTGTTTGAAGTTAGATTTATTTGAAATCTCTAGTCTTTTGTTCACAGATATTAATGATAGTTTACCTTTATGAACATATAACATCTCCTTTAGTGTACAGTATTATTTTCAATAGTTTTAAAATAAAGATTTACATTATTACTCTATATATATTTCACAGAGATGAAAGTTAGGTCAACTAGCAATTCATGCCACATCATCCTTTTAAAAACCTTATCACCAGTGCTAGAGTTGATATGCCACTTAAACATTGAGTCTTGCTTACTCTGGACATTGTATTACGATTGTCCAGCCTTAAAGTGAAGATTAAGCTGACTTTTTTTTCCTTCCCCAATTCTGTACTTATTAGATAAACCAGTAAAAAAATAGCTTTAAAGGCAATGGCTATCACAGCAGCACTATCTCTGTTTTTGAGAAGAGCTGTCCTTTGACTAAACAAGAGGTTGACAGAAGCACAAGTGCAGACTGTAGCTCCTCAAACATCCCTACCTGTTTCCCTGGCAACACTTGGAGACCTACACGAAGTGACTGCATCAAGCAGAAGGAAACTCGGAAGACAGGAATCATGCCTGCAATTTAGCATCGTGTTACTACCACATTTGACAATAAACAAAACCCACAGAGATCAAAACCACAGGCGAGTGGAAACAGAGTACAAACATATCCCTGGAAGTTTGACCAAGAAAGGAGAGAAGCCATGGTTTAGCAGTACTGAGGTTTAGTCTCAGTTATGAACTGTAAACTTGTGAAACAAAAAATAACACTAAAACACAGGCATAGACTTAAACGTGCTAACCTATTTTATTTTACTGTTATCTCCTACGCTTATCACTGCATGATATATAGTGCAGATGGGTCTTGCTCATTTTCTCTTTCAGCCTTTAGCCATATGGCTCAAATTAAATGATTCTTTGCTTAAGTAATAGGCTATGCTGTGCATGCCTCCTAATCAACATGATCAGCAGCAGAACACTGCTGACAGGCACTGGTTTCCCAACCACAAATGGCAGGATGCTTAGCTCTCTCCCTTTGCTTCTTCAGAGTCCCTGTAGTCTGGTCGTCTTAAATAAAATCACCATGAAAAATGTTTACAGCTCACCCTTTTTATTCTTGTGAATCAGAGAACAGATGACTCAGGGTGGTCACCATCACTGCGGCACCAAAGAGGCATTCGTCTCGGCACAGAAACTGCATTTCATGACCCGTAAACAGTTTGCATACAGTGCTGCAAGCTCATAATAACACATGCCAGGAGTCTGAGAAACTGAAACTCTGGCCAGTATATTTGACTTTTGCTCCTATATTCCCCTTTAAAGGGCAATGAAATACATGCATTTTCAGTGATTTTATGTACAGATGGATGACTTCCAAGTGAAGGTCAACTTCTGATTCTTCTATAGGGGAACATAGTACATTTTGATAAGAAGTTACAAATTTGCCTTTGACTATACTTTTTATATTTTTTGGAACGCATATTTAAACTATGTCATGTTAATACAACATACTAAAACCCAAGATGTATTCATTGCTCTTTCACCCATAGAATCATAGAATAGTTTGGCCTGGAAGGAACCTTTAAAGGTCATCTAGTCCAACCCCCCTCAATAAGTAGGGACATCTTCAAGTAGATTAGGTTGCTCAGAGCCCCACCCAACCTGACCTTGAATGTTTCCAGGAATGGGCACCTACCACCTCTCNTCTTCCTTGTATCTAGTCTAAATCTAGCCTCTTTTAGTTTAAAGCCATTACCCCTTGTCCTATTGCAACAGGCCCTGCTAAAAAGTCTGTCCCATCTCACCCATCCTTTATCATCAGAAGCATACAGTTATCATTCAACTTCCTTGATGCTCTCCATAAATTCAATCCAACTTCTCACCCATTTTGATTGAATGAGTATCATTCACTAGGAAATAATTATGCAGTAAACTTTCTCAAAAGCCAATGAAAAAAATATGATTTCCAGTAAACCAAAACCCAAGGAAATAATCAGCAGACAAATCCCTTCAACTACTAAATATCATTCAGGATGAAGCAATATATACTAACAAAAAAAGATAACATCCGAACAAATGCGTTAAGTGCTTTAGATGTTTACAGCATCTAAAATAACAAAGACAGAAAATGCATAAAAAGTTAGCAATAATCTACTACTTGAATAGTCACTGATTACTCTTTCAATTCCTCTGTGAGATAACATGATTATCAGAGACACCAATTTACCTGTGGGCATGTTTAAGTGACCTGTGGCCTCCATTAGACTCCCTTCGGACACATTAGATGTCTGCGCTCCTTTGAGTGTTTAGGGTTCCCACCCAGAGCACAGCACATTTTATATGTGGGGAAACTGAGGTACAGAAGTAACAAGACTCACCCATGAACACACAAGCAAACCCGTGACACAGCAAATACTAAAATTCAGGAGCCCTTAAACTTGTTGTTTATTTCCCCAGGTCCGTAATAAACAGACTACCTATAGCTATCTTTGGGGAATTAAAAAAAAAAAAGAGAAAAAGAAAGGAAAACGAAACCAAACCAATATCACATAGCTGAATCCATTACTTTCAGTAGTACACAAAAAGAGAAGGTGAAATCAATGCATGTATCAACACAACTGTGTGGAAGAACAGAATTCCCTTAACATTACATAAGTAAGACATGTAATTAAGGAAAATGTCTCCTTTTGAGCTTTTCAACCATTTATAACCTAGGGTCATCCCCCACATTACATAATACTTTTACTGAGTTCTTTCAGGTCTTGAATCAGTTTTTGTTTCTTCCATTTAGCAACCTCATCTACCATTATAGTAGTTTTCATATCTTAGCATAAAAATAAGTCAAATGCTCCCATAACCACCTAAAACACGCTTCAAATACCTCTTACTGAACTCCATTACACAAAAAAAATCTTCCAGCACAAGTAAATCAAACCCAAAAATATACAACTTCCTGTTCATGCCAAAAATACTCCTCTTTTCCTATATTAATTCAACTTTTCAGTACTATGAATGTGTCTGTGCTTCTGCACATGGACCAATTGGGAAGGAGAGAAAAACAGCAAAAGCTTCATTACAGGAAGCAAACAGAAGTTATAACTGCACTCCACTAGGAAACAGTATTAGAACCATACAGATAAGGGACTCTGCCAAACAGCTGAGACTTTAATCCTTCTCCATGTTCCTAAAGAAAAGAACTCATAGTCTACTTCTGGTACTAGGGGAAAACAATAGGAATAAGACAAAAGCACATCAAGGACAGGAGCAGCATAGCAGAACAACACTCTGGGAAAATTTTCCTGCTCTCCCTCCCCACACCCTCAGGCCACACAGTTTCTCCTGCCAAAAGAGAAAGGGCATGACCTTAACAACCACTAAATGTGTTGTCCTCTAGAATTCAGAGAAAAAAGACTGGTATGCAAAGCAGAACTGGGTAGAAAACTGCAAATTTATGATTTTGTCAAGTGAAAAATCAAGTTCACGCAGCCCTTACTTTCCACCTTAGAACAGTACTAAAGCATGCCCTTGATTTACACGTCCTCACAAAACCTTTAAACCTTTCAGCAGTTGCACATTACAGCCTGTATGAGACTGATTAAAATTCAGCTACTAATTTCACTGTAGCACCCAAAGTAAAGTTTGTATCTTGAAATTATACTGTCCTTTCTTGCAGCATGGTAGGAAGCTGAAAGGAGCAACTGCATTTAGCCAATAATAAATAGTGAGATACGCTTATGACAGTTGCCACCTCATAAAAAGGATTTTGGTGGAGAAAAAAGTGCCATGATAAGAGAAATGTAACTAATAACCAGTAATCCTCACAAGGACACAACCAGAAGCCATCAAGAATCCTTGCTAATCACACCCGTAATGTGAAAGTATCAACCTTATAGGGGTCAAGTACTTAACATGATGTGATGCAGATACAATCCAACTTTTCTCAGTCCTCCAGAAGTGGAAGAGGTGACCCCCCTACCACTTAATGTTTCTATACAGGATCATCATTATTCTGTATCTCCCCAGTTCCCACAAACTGGAAATGAAAGCTGAAAATAAGGTCTGAGACATGGTTCTACGTCATGGAAGCAGGATTTTGCCTGCAGCATCCCAGATTGTTCTTGATCATTAGATGTTATTAAAACCTCATTCTATGAGGCCACTGGGATTTCACCACAGCAGCTCCTTGGTGTACTCTGAAAACAGAGGGAAACATAACATAACTTTATGACGATTGCGAAGTCATGCAGTTTCAGGCAGAAAATGACAGTATTTTGCTGGTAGTGCTTTGCAATTTGTGGTAAATATCCAATAATTTCACCAACATGCAATACTACCATGATAAAGACTGTGTCATCATCAACTATAAAATGCAGCATCTTGGTGGGTGTAAATAAACAAGCCACAGTGAGCCATTACACAAAGTCTTACCAGACCTTTTCCTCTGTGGGAAGGCTGTACTTTCTGAGCTTCTGTAATCTTTATCAACTGAGAAGGCTGGAACTAAGGGGGCAACTCTACAGAATAACTAACACAATTAGGTGTGTATTCAAACTTGCCTATAAAGGCCAATTCGGACAAGTCTGCATTCAGAGTAACAGCTAGCACAGACACAGCAGTACATGCAAATAGCAAGGCTACGCTCTTTCTCTTTCATGATTGGCTATATTCAGGTTATTTGGATCATTTGGCAGAAACATTTGATTAAAGCTGAGGGAAGATTTATTCATTTGCATAACCAGTATCCTTCATATCCTTTTTAATTCTGATCTTTTCATCCTTTTAATTAGAAGGCTGAATAAATACAAGGACCAGAGCTTACCGAGAGAATAATTAATTCAGCTTATCTTTTACTTATTGAGTACCATTAAACCTGAAGGTTGAGACTACAAATGATGTACAAAGTAATTTAATTTTTTTGTGATATTGTCACCAAACATCATGAAGTTGAGAAATCTCAAAGCCAAGAGGCTCAAGTAGGTTCTACAGGACTGCTTGGGTGAGAGTTTTTCTTTCTCCCCTCATGCTCCACTTCCCCATCTGATCTTGCTGACAAGCAAGGATGTGGTCTAATTGGCTGTGAATCTGCTGCACAAAGTCACAGTAGGAATATTCAGAGAGCAGCCCTAAGGAGGAGGACTTGGGGGTACTGGTGGATGAAAAGCTGGACATGAGCCAACAATGTGCGCTTGCACCCCAGAAAGCCAACCATATCCTGGGCTGCATCAACAGAAGTGTGGCCAGCAGGTCAAGGGAGGTGATTCTGACCCTCTACTCCACTCTCATGAGACCCCACCTGGAGTACTGCAATCCAGCCCTGGGGTCCCCAACATAAGAAGGACATGGACCTGTTGCAGCAAGTCCAGAGGAGGCCACAGATGATCAGAAGGCTGGAGCACCTCTCCTATGAAGACAGAGAGTTGTGGTTGTTCAGCCTGGAGAAGAGAAGGCTCCAGGAAGACCTTACTGTGGCCTTTTAGTACTTAAAGGGGGCCTACAGGAATGATGGGGACAAACTTTTTAGCAGGGTCTGTTGTGATAAGACAGAGGGTAGATTTAGACTAGATAGAAGAAAGAATTTTTTTACGATGAGGGTGGTGAGACAATGGAACAGGTTGCCCAGAGAGGTGGTAGATGCCCCATCCCTGGAAAAATTCAAGGTCACGCTGGACGGGGCTCTGAGCAACCTGATATAGTTGAAGATATCCCTGCTCGTTGCAAGGGGGTTGGACCTTTAAAAGTCCCTTCCAGTCTAAACTATTCTAGGATTCTATATTCAACAAGCTATTTCTCCCACACTCACCTACAAGAGGGACCCCCAGTTGTAAGTACTATGCTCATTTATATACAGTCCCCTCAGGGTCATGCATACAGCACCTGGTAAATAATACACAAGCTTTAATCTCATCGTCTAAGTAGCCCATTAATGCTTAAAAGGAGTTACAGGAATGAAGTCATCCTTGAAATTGAGACATAAGTACCTATAAAAATTTTCTGTGGCTATTTACAAAGGGAGGAGAAAGAAGGCCTGACAGTAACCATCCTGGAGAATATGGGGGGGTATTAAATTCTGCAGCTGCACCTCAGATCGTTCTGAAGTGTAACATTTATGCCTCCTTACGGCACAACTGTGGGAAAATTCACAAGGCCAAGGGTGCAATACTAAATAAATATAATGTGAAATAATGCCTAGAGCTAGCACTGAAACCAATGTAAATCATAGCCCACAAATAGGGATCACAATCTAGACATATTAAATGCACTTAAAAATACAACATTTAGGTAAAATACAGGATATAAAAATAACTCATTATACATATGAAAAGCTAGCTACCAAGTAAACTCTTGAAATTCATACATCTCTTGAGAGTAGTTGGCAGGCTTGTAGGAGGGATTAACAAGCATGGAAAGAACTTGCGAACTTCAGACCTTGAGGTCGTTTTTGAGAAAGGCTAGAAGAAAATTAGCTATTGGCATATTGTTTCCAAAACTTTTATTAAAATCTAATTTTTCTTCTGTTGCTGTGTTTGAAGGGTGGGATACTATGAGTTTGAGAAAAGTAACTTCTGCCCTGCAGTAACCACTTGTGACCAGACACGTACTCCACAGCAGTGGGGTGGATGGTCATTTTTATCGAGGGAAACTTCTTTGCTTTAACCATGGGATAAAGAACATATGCACGAGCAGCCACCATGGGACAGCTGGCACACCACACCAACCTTTTGGCATGCCCACACACATTCATGCTTTAAAATTCTTTATGCATTCATGCATAAAACTCTAAACTAGGACAAATAGAAGTAATTCACACTGCAAGGCAGGAGGCTGGCTATCACTTTATGGACTCTCAGTTTCCAAAGAAAGAGATTATATTACTGTTCATGTTACAGAAGTCTTCATGCACAAAATGCTTTCCTTTGTTTTCAGTAGCCCATTGAAATTCAAATATGGATTTTAACAAAAAAGTCTGTAAAAGTCAATAAATTCTGTCACTTACTTGGCTTAGAGTTAATGACGACGTTTTCAGCAGAGTGCTGGGGTGGAAACCTGCAGTTCTCTCCTTGGCCCTCACTGCTGCCATACTCTATAACTTCCACTTGTCCCAGTGGTACGCTCCACTTCAATAAATACCTCTGGCCAGTTGTCACAGTGCCACTGCTTTCATAGGAAGAGCTGGAAGATGCACAAATTCTTGCTGTGATGAGCAACTATGTTTCATGGCATCCTATTTATTATTTTAGCTTCTAAAATCTGCTGTTTATCAATCCCAGTACCGTGCACAACTTGAAACAAATACATGCATCAGGCTGACTTTTGCAACTGACCTTTCCTGGAGTGCAAAGAGCAGCTATGCAGGTGCAGATAATCTTGTTTACAAACAGCATAGGACTGCCAACAACAGTCCCTACATTTCTATAACAAAACATAAATGACCATCTTTTAAGATCAACATGCATTTTGACATCCTAATACAAGTGCTTAGGACAATACTTTGGCTCCATATTTTCCTATTTCTTTTGAAACAGTGCTCAAAAGTAATAACGGCTACCTTTAGGGAAGTATGGATGACACGACCTTTGAATGACTACCAGCAGCAGGAGGGGCAACATAGCCTCTCAAGGGATGACGAGCTAATATTTCTGCCAAGCCCCACAGCCCAGGATGTTCTTCACAGCAGACCTTTGCAACTGCTGCGGCTTCTGAGAGCAATCCCATGTGAGCTGCTACTAAAGGAAGTGTGTATCGCAACAGGCACTTCAGAAGAAAGAGGACACTGAGGGACCTCACTTGGAATAGAAATGGCATTAATACTCCTTTTCCTTTTTGTTTCCTTCATTCCCTTACTCACATTCAAGTACATATAAGAAACATTATAATAAAGGAAAAAAGAGATGTTGAAGTGAACAAAAAAGGTTTACTTTACAGAAAGCATGACTGAAAGAAGTTAAATGTTTGGGAGAAATCAGCAAAGTGCATTTATTGAGAACAGTACCTAAATGCTGATGTTCAGTGAGTCAGCTGTGCAACAGTCATATTTTCATTTCAATGAAAAGGCAAGTATGAACAAAACACACAAGTGCCACAGCTTAAGTAAATATTTATAAACTCTTGATCTAGTTCAGAAGAAAGAAAACAAGACTAGGCAGGACACAGCTGTTCAGTCACTAGGGATAGCATCCACCCCATCCAACTCCTGCTACTTAAAAGTTAGGAGGTCTCCAGGTTCAAGCTGGTCATCCAGACTACATGTGAAGAAGGACATTCCAAGGATCATGTACTCTGTCGAAATACATGTCTCTTGCCAGCTATAGAAAATTGGTTCGGAACCAATGGCCCCCAGGCTTCTGGGATGTCTATTTCTGTAAAGGCTGGACAAAAGATGGTTAAGAAAACTGAGCTGATACATACTGCGCAGCTACATGTAATATGTAAAGCTTCTGAAGAAGTCTACAGCTCAGGGTAAATCTGCAGGCGTGTACCTTGAAAACCGCTGCTGTAACAGAAGCCTAGCTTAGGTAAGGTGCCTAACTCTATACAGCTAAAATGAAGAGAAATAAAGCTTATCCTGTGCGAGCCAAACAGGCAAGTGCTATGTTCTATAGCATACACTTATTTTGAACAGAAACTTCTGGACCAGATATAGGTGTCACATGTGAAATCTGGCAGATGATTTCCTTCAGTCCCCAACTATATTTTGCATGACAAAGGTAGTTCCTTCTGCAGTAAAAATCTAAGAGTGGTCCATGAAATCATGGCGGAATCCTAAATCCACACACAGCTTGCAGGTGGACCCACCTGCAACTGAATACCCCAAGGAAGTCACAAACTCTTTTTTTTGCTAGTGAATAAAACTAAAGGTGCATTCAACTATTTTTAATAGTAACTGTTACATAAATAAGTGGGCTGGAAAACAAACCTTAACTGCTAGAGAAAACCATAATTAAACTTTTTCAGAGTTAGCAAACCCCCGTGACACATGCATGCCTAATTACCATCCCAAAGGACATTGCTCAGAACCAGTTAATGCCCATGGGAATAACAGTGCTGTGACAACCAGAACTGCTGATTTAATAAGGAACCCAGAGAATTAGCATAATCATGAACTTTTCACAGGGACAACAAAAACAAACTGCACGTTGCCACTTCAGGGACAAAGACAGAAAATCCAAGACAATGATGGTATGGAAGAATATAAAATATAAATGGTTAGAAGCAGTTTTCTTGCAAACAACCATGAGAAAATATCCAGGTGTTACTAAAGAACTAAGGAATTTTTAAAGGAAAAGAATCACAGGATAACTGACATAAGCTTGTTCATTTTCAGAAGTGCAGTTATTACATGGCACTTCTCACTCAGTAACATGAGACCAAGCATTCACACGATTATAAAAATATGTACTGTATTCATACTTCAGTAATAAACTAAGATATCAACTCATATTGCATTTAAGAAAAGCTGTTCTTGGAATATTTTAATGGTCCACATTTTCTGTCAGAATGTACCATCACATAAAGCAATTTATGATACAAGCAACATTTGAATGTGAGTGTGACCTTGGCATAAACAGAATTATAGTAACAGTAATAATTACAGCCAACTAAAACACAGAAGACACTATGAAAAAATGCTTTCTTCAAAGCACCTCAGCCTTAATCCTTCAAGTGTTTGGTCTCAGAGATAAAAACGCTTCCCCAGCTGGAACTTTGTTAGTGAGTTCAAGGTTTGTTCTGGTTATGTGTATTATCTTTGTGGGTTTGGTTTTTTGTGGGTTTTTTTGTTTGTTTGTTTGTTTTTTAATTTGCAAACTGTGTCAAGTTACAGATTTCTCTGTGTGTGTGTGTGACAGTATGAATTTAAGTAAGAAGAGGAAAATATCCTGCCTTGGCATGCCTGTGCTCTGCTAAACACTAATACACAGCAATAACTAGACACTACAGAGCATTTCTATCTGTAATCTCCAACTGATATAATTTTCTTAAAAATTTACTCTAGAACTTCGAAACACCAGCAGGCAATTTAGAGCACTGTAAGAAAGCTAGCTATCCATTTATTATGAATACTCCTAGAAATCATTAGCCATAGTAAAAACAACAATAAAAAAAAATATCAGTGTCATTTTTTCCAGCTGAAGCTTGAATGATCATTTAAAAAATATGAACCAAGTCTTACCGAATATTTACTGTTGCACACATCAGCACATCATTTAACATGAAAAGTCGTCGTTCTTTGGTTTTGATGATTTCTCCTTTGTCATTGTAAACTGTCTCCACCATATCATCAGTCCGTATGAGGCATCTGTTTCCACTGCTGAGTAGCTAGATTTTAAAGACAATCAACATTGGATATTATACTTGGCACATCTAACAACTGGTACAAAATAGAAGAAAATACAATAGGTTATCACTTGCTATCCTAGTACCAGTGTTCGCAGGTGGATTTACCAAGTGAATTAAGCCTCTTTACTGATTTGTAGTTTGAAGATTGTTCTTTCCTTCCTACTGAATGTCTTCTACAGTACTTTAAAGACATTTCTATTCAATGATCTGAATACATGAATGAAATAGACTGGGATGTTCCTTAAAACAAGGAAAGTGTTGGACACATTCAATAGCATATCTTGAACTGCTCCAAAGTCGGAAGCACTGCAGTATAAGGAATTAGTTCCTTCCTTTATACAGGAGTAATTCCTCAGTTCCCGTTCCTCAGTTTATCAGAAGATATGCATGAGACTTTACTACAGGACAAGGAAACAGGTTTATCCATACACCGCCACAGAACACTAATACTGCTATTTCAGCACGTTGCCTGCTCCAGCACACAGTGGTTTAACCAGCGAGCCTATTCAGCCCTGGAGGTAGCTCACATCTCACACCTACCACTAGAATGACTTCACAGAAAAACCTCAGGCGTCTCTTTGGTGTCTGTTCTAAAGATTGCTCAAGGCTCAGAAACTAATAATATACTAAATCTTCCATCACACATTCTTATTTCCTAACCTTGTTCAGATAACGTTCGTTCATTGCTTTTGCTATTTGTTTTATTTCACAGCGCTGATCTGCATCCCTTTTCCTTTCATTTAACTTCTCTGCCAGTGTTTCGAGTTCTGTAAGAGCCATCTGTAGAGGTAATCTGTCGGGATGTCCTTTACTAGTGTTCTTCAACATATCCTGAGGGGAAGTGATAAAACAAAAAAATTTTAAAAATCAGATTTAATTTCAAAGTCAAGTTCAAAAGATTACAGGATGTAATGTTATTCCTACACTCTTTACCCAAGTACTACTAAAGAATAAGACCAATGAATACCTAATGAATATTCAGACAGCACATTGCTTATTTTCCTGGATACCTTAATAGTTCTTAAAAAAACCCCACATGCTGCCCCCATGACTATCTCTGCTCCTTCTCCCACAGTAATTCCTGGACCTGCATCCCAAAGCTCGTCCTCCTCTGCGGCACCTGCAAAACACAGCTAACTCATAGCGCTCGCTGGGATAGACCTGCCGTGGTCTGCAAGGAGTTACAAGTGGCATATGTTGGTCTGGAGCAGGTCTGCACTGGGAACTGTGCTCTTCCTACAGCTTGACTCCCTGTTAAAAGGAGACCCGAGGACTCCCTGTCAAGTCCCCAGTTTCCA
This sequence comes from Anarhynchus alexandrinus, assembly GCA_008711295.1. Taxonomy (NCBI): domain Eukaryota; kingdom Metazoa; phylum Chordata; class Aves; order Charadriiformes; family Charadriidae; genus Anarhynchus; species Anarhynchus alexandrinus. The sequence continues at coordinate 5,644,571 of VUYV01000024.1, forward strand.
CAGGAAGGAAAACAAGACAGAAGCTGCAGGTCAGAAGGAAGCTGCAACACGCTCCAGCAGGTCCTGTAAGCCAAGTAGTAAGACAGAGAGAGCACTTTTGTTCTACATCCCACATATATTCTGAACTATCCAAGGCATGAATTACATCCTCTTGTATTTTTCTTAAATGAAAAGTAATGCCACAAAGTTCCTAGTGGTGTTTTGAAGTGTTATTAGCGAATGAACTGATATGAACAAGTAGCACATTTGAATGACAGCTTTACTGCAAAGCTAAATCTAACCTAGCAAGTAATCTAGAGTAAATCTAGTTTACCACGATATTCCTGCAGTGTATTTACTGCCTGTCGCTGCAATCAGACTGAGATCAGCACATTATGAGGCACTGAAGTTTTTTCTTTGTTATTTCCCCATGATCCAGTGGTCACTTCCACTGAAGTGTGCTCCTCCAGCAGAACACAGCTGCCACGCAGTCCCACAAGCAAACCACATAAGACTGCAACAAGAGCATCCCTTTGGTAAACATTATTCACCTGCAGTAGTAGAATGAACTGTGGAAAGCGCTGGATAGGTTTCATCATTAAACCATACAGTGTAATTCGATCGGGGCTTGACTCCTGGCACTGCTGCAATGCAAGAAAGCGATACTGTTTACTACCATGAGTGTATTTTCATCAATTACAGAATAAAAGGAGAATATTTCCTGAAAATTCTTCTACATCATTTACATTAATTGTAACAGTGATACTGTAAAAATTCCATTTACTATAAAGATTTAATTTAAAAATATGAAATCTTTAAGAAAACCACTATTAAAATGATGGCATGTCACTGAATTGAAATCTCCTCCTTAAATACATACAGCTGGGATAAAGCCACACCAGCAACGCAGCACCTATGTATGTATCGATATAGCACATGCTTGCTTTTTACACAGCAGTGCACTGAAACGTCTGCTTAACTTCAAGCACAACAAAGGGAATGTACTTGTTCAAGGTCTTAAATTTGAAAAATGTAAGTAATCTGTTGATTTATAGTCTGTAATTTACTATTGCCGCTCTGTTTCTTGGGGCTAAGAGACTATAAATCTCTAACTACCTATGTGTTTTTAAAAGGAAATTTAAGGAAAACATCATAATCTCAGTGTTAGGCAAACAAAAAGAGATTGTCATTTTCTTTACTAAAAGGAACTAAGGAAAAGAACTTTGATTTATGTGGGGAAAGAAAAACATAAGAATCCATTATTTTGGTTATTGGGACTGGCAGAAAAAAACAGACAAATTTTATTTGCACATGCAGAAAGGCCCTGTTTGTAAAAGACATTTCAGCACTTAGCTGATTTTGGCCAAAATATTTCCAAGGATAGTAGAGGAAATATTCAATATTAAAAACAAAGCAAACACAAACAATATTAAACTGGTGTTGTGCTTAAATTGCTATTTATTGCTACAACTATCAGCTTCACAATTATTTGTTTCCATTTTTATCTCCACAAACTTTTTTTTCCCCCCAAACAGCAGTAGTGAAGATTCTGATCTTCGTTGCTGATGGGCAAACAAAAAAGCAAGGTACAGAAATGTCTTGTGTCCTCAGAGTTCGGTTGCAAGTCCCCAGCTCTGAGCAGCACCAATGTTGGCACTGACAAGCAGCGACGAGAGGTGTAAATTATGACTCTATTAGAACAACAGGCTTTTAACAGTGCAAGAGGTATGAAGTGACTGTACGCTCACTATCTGATCTTCGTGGTGCCAAAGGCTTCCAGAATATAATCCTGTGTAGTGCTGGCCGCATTCCAAGAAGTTATTAGTTAATTTTAAGATCTGAAGACAGATTAGGAATCAGCCCCCCTCCCACCCTCCTCTGGGCAACTTAAGAGCTTCACTATTAGTTTGCGTAGGGCACCCAGTTTCAGTGTTTGGTGGACCACTGCAAGAGACCTGACAGGGTGACAGCTCTGAGAGGCACAACTCAAACCAGGACTCTCAGGGAATGGGACAAGCAGAGCCTCCAGGCTCTCAGCAGTGTCACAGACTAAAAGCCTTGCAATGGATTTTGTGTACCCTCTGTAAGGTATTGTGTTCCTAGGGATTCGCAGCACTTCTACTGCATGTACCAGGCTCTCCATGCACATCATCAGAAGCATCATATTCATCAGGGTAGTATGCATGCAGCACAAAAATTTTCAATTTCAACCCCAAATTGAAAACATGCTTTTCTAAACACTAGGAAATTGTTGTGGAACAGAAATCTAGTTACGCTGCTCCGCATAATACAATGAAGAAGTTAGAAATAAAATAAATCCCAAATAAGAAGAGGCCTCAAATGGTGAATTATTTGAAGCTCACCTCATGTAAAAGAACCCCAGTGTTTTGCCAAGTAGTCATACAAGTACCAATAAACTGATCTGAACAACAACAAAACTACTCTACACTTCAAAACACATCCTAGATCTAACATCATGTTATTCTGAAAATACAGTAGCTGAAGTGAATTCTCCGGGTTTTTTTGTGCCAAACCCATGAAACCGAAGTCCATAAAAGCAGTCACACAATATATAGTAGCCACAGTAAAATCTCCTCCTAACTTACATTTTATACTGTCTTATTTAAATCATATGCCCAGCTGTTTTAAGAACGAACGAACTCACCTTTAAGAACTCTAAAAAGGCAGGTTTGGTGGCACATGTTTTCTTCAGAATCCCTACTGCTGTACTGAAGTTGTTTACATATTCGCTGTATGCATCCAGTACCATAGATTTAGAGAACTGAAAAGATAAAAGGGTAAACCGTAACTATAAATACAAAAGATCCCTGAAAGCATAACTATTTAAGACCTCTGACCATTAAGGACTTCGCCTTGCTTGGAGCTAAGGGCTTTGCTTGGCCTAGTGCTGGATCTAAAGAAATACTGGTGATGCCCAAAGTAATCTTTCTGTAGAAGACAGGTTGGAAACCTGAAGATATAACAGCTGTAAATTACAAAATATAAGTTTACAGAAATAGCTTCATCTTGGCTACAACACTAGGGCAGAGCCTAACGACTATGGGCAATCAAAGGGCATCTACTGAGATTCAAAGTGGCTGCTGGAATCCCCTGATCTGCTTATCTTCCAGATTTGGTGAACGGGCAAAGTCCCAGGGCCTTTATGCCCCACCTCCAGCTGGTAAGGGTTTACCAAGAAAGCAGACAGATTGTGTGGCCTGGAAACAACCCCCTGTTGAGGGGTAAGACTGCTGCCTCTTGTCTCCTTCGTAATTTTATCCCTCTCTTCTGTAGAACTGGTCTCATTAACACTACCTAACTTGCTTCAGGCAAAACAAGACAGGTTTGCTTTAAACAGCAAATCTTTAGTAACCGTTTCATTTTGACTTAAATGGGGTCAAAGCACTCGGAGACACAGATCTCAGCCCTCTTAGAGCAGGCATGAAAAGGCGGTAATTTCCAGCAGCTGAGTGGCAACAAAATAAAGCACTCAAACGAGCAGGTAGGCAGCCTTTTCCATCCACATAGTGGTGGGAACAACGTCTTTTCTATCAACCAAGGCAACTTCTTGTTTTCTCTAATCTAAAGCAGTGGCTAGTTCAGTCCTTTATCAGATGAACTTCCGTTAAGGGTGGGATAGTGTTTTACAAATACTCTTTACCTGTGCCCCAGGCTCAGTTAAAACCCAGGAATTCAACACATCACCTACCATGGTTTTTTCTATTCCCAACAAACATATTCTGTATGACTATCTACTTTTTAAGAGATGCTGAACCTCAATCTCACCTTAATTTTGGTGGGTTTGTTAATCTCTATCATCTCAGAAAAATAAACTGTTTACTTAAATGTCTGAAAGCTTGATCAAAGCCTGAAAATTTTGCCCACAATCTTTTCACATCTGCCAACTAAGCCAAAGACATGTGTTGGTGTCAGTTTCCATACCAGGATAGTACATATATACTCTGACAGTTGCCACAGGCATTGGAGAATATGGGAATAAAGGGACCAACTTAGACAGAAGGATATGGAGATGGAATAACAAGACTAAAATAAAAACAGATTATCTGTTCAGACGCATTTGCTTACTGAAGCAACAAAGACATCACCGATCATTTCAACAGAGTCCCACTCAGATACACGACTCGCCAGCGCAATCTGAAACATTGAATGGCACTGAAGAATTTCCTTAATTCGATAAAAGACCATTTTTAGTTTTCTTTCGCTCAATAATTTTGGTTCCATATCTGAAAGGGGCTTCTCATATTGCTGTGGGGAAAAAAAAAAAAGATTTAAACAACAACAACAAGAAGAAGGGTCTTCTACAAGCAGGAAAAAAACCCACAAACATGTTGGGGTATACACACACAAAATCACTAAACATTCGGCATGAAGCATCTGTAGCAAAATCTATGGGAATCATACTACAGACAGGATTTTGATTACTTTTCAGATTTCCAAACTATAAAACACAAAAGATATTAAGGTACCTCCAGGATTCTTTTGAGAGCATCCACATAATTCTTCTCACTGTCAACTACAGAGCCCAAAATATACCTTCTCACCACCTGTTGAAGAAATAAAGTTTTGTCTGAAGCTCTAATCAGGTAACATGTTCATCACAGTTGAGAATGCTGATGATAAAATTCTCACATTAATAAAACACAAAGCAATTTCAATACTGGAACTGCAATAAAATAATACTGTGCCTCTTCAAAAGTAATTAAGTTTACTATTACTCTAAAATTATTTATTTATTTTAAAGAACACAACAATTATTGTATCTTTATCTATAATCTTCACTGACTGTTGTGATTCCAAGCTTTACTTTTGAAACTTGTCTTTTAATTTTAGATGTATAAATGTAGGCATTAATATAAATAACAATAGGTATAAGATGATGTTGGCTACTTTGGTGGATTGCTGCAACAAAATAGGTAACCAGTTTTCAAAATCAGTCTTCAAGATTAATTTTCTATTTTTAATATGTTTTATAAATTTCTTAGGAGTAACCTGAAGGACAAACAAGCAAACATGAATTGCCTTTTCAAGGTAAAGTCATATCAACTGTACCATTGAGAAAGTATCCAAGTCATTAAGTGTTCTTTTTGGGGCATTACCATGAGTAAGTGAAAACCCAGTCTCATCTACATTCATACCCATTGACACAGTTGTAAGAGCTTCAGGAAACACTACCATATTTCATGTTTACAAATTACAGGCTATTTAGCACACCTCCTTCTCCACCTCCTGCTTCTGCAATTCAGTGGAAACGCACATTGTATGCATGTGCAGGTGACACGGCAGGAAGGACCGGGAAACCAATCTGGCTTAAAACTTAAACTTCTTACTGTTATTGATTAGATTTCTTGCTGGTTTTAAGGACTTGTTTTCACCCCAATCCATTTCCTAACCCAGCTCATCCCAGGGCTTTCAAAAGCAGGAGACCGAGGGAGAACACAGCACAAGGGCAGGCTCAAACCACTCCCTGCAACTACAAGGGAAGGCAAAACTGTCTCTTTTGCTATTTTAAGACAGCCTAAATGACCATGAAACTCAAATCTTAGACTTGCTTCTCTCTGCTTCTAATCCCCATGGCCTCCTGCCTCCTCCGCCATGGCTGCCTTTAATTCTCCACACTTGTATTTTGCATTATTAAGTTAAGTGCATGTTATGCAAGGATTTTCTTTCAAGTACTGGCATTTCAAAGGAAGACTTCAAAATTATCTGAGGCCTTGCTTAAAGATATATACGGTAAAATTTGTTGTGTCTAATTTGTGTTTATAAAGGATTTGCTATAAGGTAACAGCTGCTCTGGTAAAGGATACTAACTCTGCTTTTAGTCACAGTTCATTCTTCTGAAATGAATAAACATCTGTAGAAAATGTTTTTTTTTCAGGCTCTATAATACATAAAATAGATACTTAATAGTGCCTAGAGGTTGTTGCAATAGGTACACACAACTTACAAGAGGCTTGCATGCCAGTCTCACATTTACATTCACCTTTTTGCTAGTAACAGCAGCATACAAACATAAACAACTTACTGTCAGAATTCAGGTCCCCTTATTAAAACGAAGCAAAAGCTGTCAGGACTGAGACCCAGCGCAGGACATGGCATTTAAACAGGCACCAGGTTTTAAACAAAAGCTATCATGCCACCTGCTGTTTAAAAAAAGCACATTCATAACATCCACTCATTTGTGGCAGAGCAGTCCAGGTTGGAAATGGCTTCCGGCCTTCGTCCCCTCCAGCTGGGATGCCCAGGGCTGCTGCGCAGTCTGCCGGCCATGGCGTGGGGTTACTCTGTCCCACAGCCAGGACCTGGGTTGGCTTCTGTTGAGCTGCTCCAGTTTTTCTGTCAGTCTTAGCCCATCGAAGCCACCCTGACCAGTGTCCCCCCACCTCCCACACACAGCCTGCTGCACCCCTCCAAGTTGGTGTTGCCTCCAAATGTGCACCACAGCTGGTATCCAGACCGTTAATTAAACACGGGCCCTGTGTCTGCTCCTGAGGGACACCACTAACATTGGCCACCTGCTGGGCTTTGTACCATGGACTACAACCTTCTGAGCACGGTGTCCTCACCTGTTTTCTAGCCACCTTCTAGTCCACCCATACATATTATTTCTCACCTATACAGCTACAAGGGTACTTCAGGAGACCGCTGAAAGCTAGAGCAGAGGTAAATGACATCCTCTGCTCTCCTCTGTCCACAAGCCAGTCGTCTCAAAGGCGCTCAGGCTGGTCAGGCACAAATGGACTCTGGCCCATCTATGCTGACTGTTCCCAATCACCCTTCTGTCCTTCTGAAACCAGAAATAGCTCCCAGGAGCATTTGCTCCATCACCTTCACAGGGACTGAGGTGAGGCCAACCTGGTTCCTCCTTCTTGCTCTTCTTGAGGATGAGAGTGACATTTGTTTTTTTCCAGTCTTCTGATCACCGTGATCTTAGATGATAGAGAAAGGTCTTACCCTCAGCATCCTTAAATCGATCCCATCTGGTCCCATGGACACCTCTATGTCCAACTGGCCTCAGTACCCCCTAACTGCAGGTAATGCTTCACTCCAGCAGGACCTGCCTCTATGCTCTCAGGGGCTTTGGAGGCCTCCTGAGGACAAACTTCAACAATAAAAGCTGAGGCAAAGGTGTGGCACTGAGTACCTCTGTTTTTTCAGAGCCCTTTGTCACTAGGTCCCTGCCCCATTAAGCAGCAAACCCATATTTTAATTAGCCTTCTTTTTGCTGCCAATGTACATATAAGAAACATTTCATGGTGGCCCCTCACACCTCACTAGTTCCAGCGGAGCTTTAGCTTTCCTACTTCCATTCCTGCCCACTTGGGCAGCTCCTCCTGGGTAAACAGGCAACATACATCATGACATACACAACAATACTAGTTTGCTCCCAACTAAGAGCACTCTGTTTTTCCAAAAGAGGGTATATCTCTTTTTAATTACCTACAAAAAAAACCCCACCCAGACAACAGTGAAACTCTCAAACCCTTCTTTGGAAAAAAGGAAAAGACAGCATTCAAATTGATGCTCAGATCGTACATTATAATGAAACCTTACAGTAACATAACACAATTTGGTAGTTGCATTGTTTCAAGAGCAGCACTTCACTGTGCTAAACACATTACAAAAATAAACCTCACCAAGCACACAAAAAAAAACCACCCAGAAAACCTTATACTACTCTCCTCAACTGCCCCTTAATTTAGTTTTCTGCTCATTTTCTGAAGGTATTGACCAACTCATGACTTGACACCACAAGAAGCTAAAAACTCATGTAGTTATTGCTTGTCATAACAATACAGCAACATGAACCCACAGGATTTATTTTCAGCTAAAATTTCTAACTGATGCTGATTTCAGGGTTTTTTGAAGTGGTTTCCACAGTGACTGTAGAGTTTGAGGCGGAGAACAGCCAAATATACTCTCCTATAGGCTTGACTTTATTGGGAACAAGGGTTGTTTTTTTAATCAGGAGAAACTTTAAGATCCAGAGAGCATACGGGATATTCTCTACAGTTAAAACAGAAATACGGAAGCACCTGGAGCAACGTGTTCTGACTCAACAAAAACATTTAAATTCTTTTCTTTTTCACTCAAACCCATCACATTTAAGTGTTCAAGTGGTGAAACAATATAATTATTACAGATAATTTTATAATGCAAAACAACATTTTGCATCTCTGGCTGAATTCAGGACTATACAACTATATGCATACATACCAATTTTCAAAAAGCTACTTATTCAGTTCTGAATTTGATGTCTGCTTAATTTATGTTAAACAACAATATGTTTGAAGAGCTGCACTTGGGAGCCATTGATGTAGAGCAGAAGGGGAAGAAAGAGAGGCAGAAGACCATATTTCCAAAAGCCTACTACCTGCTGCTGTGATAATCCTTCAGGCATAGGAGTCATAATTGCTTCTGTATGCACACAGTCCACATCAATAAATAAATTTAGCTCCTCTTCTTCCAGGCATGATGACCTATGATCTATAAATGAATAACCAAAATGTCAACTTTTACAATGTGTAGGTTGAAAGAAGAAAAAAAACCACAACCACAAAACAAGCAAAGATCCTGTCATCCAAGCACAACAATTACACAGTAGTCTCATCTTCACTTACCAACCAAAAGAAATTTCCCAGCACTTTTTTATCACCTGTGAAATCACATAAATACCACCACCGATAGGCACACTAATACAGAACATCTTTCAAAGTTATCTCAAAATCCTAAAATCCACACAGCAGGAGACAGCCTATGCATCTTTTGTTTGACCTCTACTCCCTCTTCACAGTCAGGAGATCAGGGCTGTCCAGACCACAGGACATGACAACTAGGGTTAAATCACTGCAGCGGCAGGGCCAGCAGTTTTGAAATAAATGACCTTTGGGAAGAAATTAAACACACCCATAATATGATCCAGCTTTAAAAATTCCATACGCCCTTCCATAACTGAACTAAAATAAGTAGCCAAATGTACCAAAATGTTGTCTTTCGTCAGAAATGAGAGTAAGGCATTCTGCACCGCTCCCCTACATATTAACTTTTTGCAAAAAGCACTACCAAAGTGCAGTGATAGGTGGCAGTACGCAGCCAGCCAAAACAACAGACACGAGCAAAGGAGAAAAAGAAATAACAGTATGAGAAATTGCGTCTTAGAACAAAAAGGGAAGTAAGGGAAGCCGATCTGTTGGCTGGGAGGAATTCATTCATTTATTCGACAAATTTGTCACGAGCTCCCTGCTGATTTGGTAAGTGGCTAAGGGATTAAACCATCCACAGATATCCTGCGTCTGCTAAATAACATCTAGAAATATAAGGAGGAATGCCAGGCCCACTGTAACACTGCCCTGCTGAAGCAGATCATTTTCTCCTGTGCAACAGCAAGAAGTTGAAGATACATTTTTGATAACTAAAGTTTGTGCAAATAACCTTCTATTTTCTGTCTGTGAATTAGGTAAGTTCAGAGGCAGTTAGAGGCCGTGACAGGGATGCAAGATGTGTCCTGGTCCTTACAGATAGGATGCAGCTTTATATAGCTCGCTCACTAAAAATATCTTGTTCCAGTCTTGTGGTTTTAGCTTCCTAAAATTGTAGTTTTATAACCTCTGAAGTTACAACCATTCAATTAGTTGGGCAGAAACTTGAGCAGAAAGACATACTACCTCTCAGACTTATCCTGGAGAATAAACGTTTGTATTCAGTTACTACCCCCTGCCTCTTGCAAAAATTAGCTGTGGACTGCTGCTGCTGAGGCTCATGACAGAGGGCTGATGTTTGTTCTTAACTAGAGAAAGAACACAAATACTTTTAGCTTTCTGATTTCAGAGCATTTTCTGTTCTCCCAATCCAAACTCAGCTTTCATCAAAAAACCACCAAACTGTGATAAAGCAGAGCAGTCTCTTGCCCTACTTCTACTCTTAAGCACAGAAAGTGTTATCCCTTGACCACGACAAACTTTTTAAATAGTCAACTATCACTCCGCTGAAAACCATGTTGTAACAGTAGACTTTTCTGACATTCAGGAGTTACCTGATGGAAGGAACTGGACAGACTTAGTACCTTAACATAATTCCCATACTCCCATATACCAATACCTAGACAGCATCTATGACACTGTTTGGTGGGGGTTTTTGTTGTTGTTTTTAAATGGACACTTCTCTGTGGTCCTCAGGTCACTCAGGTTCTTGGCCCAAACCAAAAACTACTCAAGAGGTACTGACCATACTGTCATTTGAACTGAATGTTCTACCGTACTTTACTGATATAAAGCTGGTTTCATGCATCCAGGACTCAGCTAGCTCCCAGTACAAAAATCTGCTAGGCCATTCATTTCCTTTTTCATTTCTAGTCAGAAATGACTAGAGAGAGTAACAAACAAACATGGTATAATTGGCACATACCTTGAGAAATAAAAGATTTTGTTCTAATGAAAGAACGACCCTTTTTCACAGCTGCTTTTGTCTTTTCAAGCCCATCTTTGGTACCTTCTCTAGCAGCTCTCATAAGCTTTTGCATCTGTAAGATAAAAAACACAGTCTACATGTTCAGTGAATAATAGGAACATATTTGAGCATACCATGCAGAATACTTTTGATCAAATATCTTTAAAAAGTAGTTTAAGCTATAAATATAGCCCCAAGTCAAAGGAATATCTCATAAGCACACAGATCCATCAAAACTCAGATCTGAGCACCTGTACTTTTTCTTAATAAAATCAAACATGGAGAAAGGGACTTACTTCATGGCAATATTGTTTGCAAGCCTAAAATAGCAGGAATGCTTAAGAACACTTCTGCATCAAACATCTGAACTCAAAATAGTCTCAAATGTTTGGCTTTACATTGTATAACAAATAAATACTACAAACAGATCATTAACAGCCAGGATTCTTGTCCATCTTCCAGTTTCCCACTAACTCTGCCAAAGTATTTCTGACCTAAAGATAATCCCCTAGACTCAGTTCTATATTAACTATAGTCTTAAATAAACAACGTTTTGCAGAAAATGTTACAACTAATAATCTGATTGAAGAAATAAGTTGATTTCATTTTAAATTGCATAATTTTAGAGTACACTACTACAGCAAAAAGAAATTTCATTAAAAAAAAAAAGAAAAAGTGTTTTGCTAGGAAATGTTTATTAAAAAACCTGCTTTGTACTTTTGCTTTACCAAAATGCCACCACAGCAAAAAATTCCTACTACTGCCAGAGCTGTGCTGACATCATCAGCGCCATCAGAACACAAACAAAGCTGTCTTGCTGCAATTAGGCAATTTCTCGGTTTGAGCCGAAGCTTTTAGCAGAAACGCAGCCTTTTCACAGTGGCTCCATTCAGAGTGGAGAGCAGGGAGATCCTGACTCCCCCGCTCTGATCCCGCGTGGCTGGGGAGCCAGGGTCAGGCTCACCCCGCCGAGGCGCCGGGGCTGTACGCCCGGCTCACACTCGGGGGTAAGGGCAGCAGTCAGCAGGGAAGGACAATGCCCTATCTCATCTTCTGAAACTGTTGCCATTAAAAGCAAGCATGAGAAAAGATCCTTGACAAAGTACTTTTAATACAAACTGCATAATAATAACCCAGCACATTTAGAATTCATTTCATACAAATTATTGTCCACTTTTTCAAGTTGTTATTAAACGACAACATTGTCTGTGTTGGAAAAGCAATCATTTACATGTAGCTAGTTACAAAAATCAACTACACTACCTTCAGCTCATGTTTTTGCTTTAGTTGCTGTATCTCTACTGCTCCCACAGTGTTTGCCATCAAATCTTTCATCTTTTTTTCATAATGCTCCTTTAAACGCGTTAGGTCATGAGAAAGCTACAGTGTATAAAAAGACACAATCTTTTCAAAAAGCCTGTAGTGCAAATTTTATGGTAAAGCACTCGCGTATATCATGCATGTTGCCCCGTCTGCCTACTTGTACATAGACAACTGAGGGAAAATTATCATTTAGGGAAACTCCAACCTGACAAATGGATCGCTGAACTTCTTGAAACTCAGCCAGGCACCTTTCTGCTACGCCGGCAACAACGTAAAGAGAGGGCCAAAGTCACTTAGGCTAAGCAAACTCTATTAACTGTATTGTGCATATCTTATAAACTGTATGGAAACAACACATCAGCTTTAACCATGAGCATCATTTACTGGAGCACAAACCCTAACAGGTATATTTCTGACTGTCCTTCAAAACAGTGAATCAGAAGACTGAAGAACCTGCGGAGGTTGCTGGCACCTGAGAAGACAGAGATCAACAGTGCCAGCGAGTTGGGTAAGGAGACACTAACAGGGGAGGATGCACAGTCTTGTAATTTCCACGGGCATCTATCACATTGTATGACGATGGGTGTAACCACCTCGTACGTGAACATATCCATTTTCAAGGTAAGGAAACTATCGCAGAGAAATGCTCTGCAATACTAATTAACATTTGCTAAACATTTTGAGAAAGCCAGATAAAAGAGGTTAAAGTGTAACCAGAAAACAAAAGAAAATATTTGGTGCACCCTATAATAGAAGTCCAATGGAAAAACCCTCGGCCTGATGGCAACAGAGTTATTTGGCAAGTGATGAAAGCATCAGGAAAGAGAAGGCCTGCTGAGTTGAAAACAAAGGGACAGGTCTAGCATTTAGCTCCGCTAGGCTAGGTCAGGATGCAATTACCTCCAACATGATGATTCTGGCATTACAGCAGTATAATTAAGAACAGTATCTGGTTCACAGACTAGAAATATTTAATAGCACAAAAACCTTCCCATCTTAAAATAAATAAATAAATAAAAATAATCATCAAGAGTCATAACAAAAAAGTGTCTTTGAGGGAAGTCATACCAGTACTTCAAATGAAAAAATCCCACCTCCAACCTTCCCATATTTTTCAACAGACACTAAAAATAATAAGCAAGGTAAGTCTCTCATGGGCTCTGAAAGGCTATAGAAGGAGATGTGCTGGGAAAACACTGTAACATCCATCACAAGACCTAAGGAGAAGAGAGAATTAGTGCAAGGAATGGACACAGAGAAAAGGTATAAAGTGGAGCAGTTTCTGGCTGTGTTGAAGTACCGGTGCAGGGAGGGTTGGTTTTTTTTTGTTTTGGGTTTGGGTGTTTTGGTGTTAGAATTATTTTTTTTTTTTGGGGGGGGGGGGGGGGCAGGGGGAGGTTGGTTGTTTGGTTGGTTTTGGTGGTTTTCTTTAATTTCAGCAATTCTAAAATTTCGGTATTTCCTCATTCTCTGCCTAACCCCTTCTCTGCTGACTTCTCCACCTCCTGGTAATCCATCTGGGTGAAGCAGCCCCTGTGACTTCTCCATCCACCAACTAATGTGTTCCTAGGCTCTTCATCCCCATCCTCACAAGGCGATCCTCAACACCTTTTGTCACAGGCCTGAAAACGCCAGCTGCAGGGCAGTACCCCAGAGCACGCCTCCCTTCTCCCACCACTCCTCAGTCTTTTGCTCAGACACTCTGTGCCCAATCCTGGCATCATCACTCCCAACTCACTGCCAACGGTTTCCTGTGACAGATCAAAGTATACTTGTAAGTGTTTAAAAAATGGCTTTAAACCTTGCTTTGTGCACATGTGTAAATAGATTCCTGTGACTATGGCCAAAGCTGAAACTACAGATAACAGGAAAAGATGGAAAAAAAAATTAAGGAACAAACCAGCAGCCATGTTAAGACTTACACGCTCACATGCAAAGTAATTTCCTTGTCTCTTCTAAAGGTATTAAAAAAAAAAAACAAACTCAGTTTTATTCAGTCTAGTTAAAGAACTCCCCAGAAAGAAACAACTGCAATGTCTTAAACTTGTTCTAGTCAGGACAAAACCAAAACAAAAACCAAATGATAAGCACTCAGCTAACAAAGCGCGATTTGGGTGGGCTCAAGTCCTGCAGTTAACTGCTCACTCCCTGATTTCCAAAGAGTGGGCAGCAAGGATGGAGGTAGGGGGAGAGCAGATAATGTGTACTGGAGGGTAAACACAGACAGTGGGACTTTATTCTCATCAAGATAAGAAACCTGCAAAATGAAAATAAGGGTCCCATGGAAGAACACCCTGGCTGCTGTGCTGACATCCTCCAGCCACGGGGTGCTGGAGCAGCTAACAGTGCGCAGCTGGGACACGGCTCTTGGGTGTCTGTCCCTGGCCAGCACACACAGGGGGGCCCCCGAGGATTTTGCAGTGACTCCAGGCACTGAGCCTGACCTTACCTGTCCCCACTGTGCCCCGCATCCCTGTCCTCCAAGCGCTCAGAGCAGGGAACTGGCAGCAGGAGGCTGCCCAGGTCCCAGGCAAGACTTCCCTCTCACAGAAGGGGTACAAGGGCAGAAGGAGAGAAGCCAAAGCAGCTCCGAGACCACAGGAGTCTGGGCTCCTCCCGACATACAATCAGAAAGATGCAGCGAGGGCAGGCATCCATGCCATCAGCATCTTCCTGCCTCCTGTGGCACGGATGTAGCCAAAGATACTAGACCAGAGATGTGTCACAGATGGATCATTTTAATCTCTTCTCTCCTTAATAAAAGGTACAGACTTCTCTCTGATCACAAAAACCTTTTATTTTCAGGCTTTAAGATCAGTCACCTTCAAACAACCAAAGGGATGCAGATCTAAGACAGAAAGGCAGGGAACACTAGTGAACAGTTTTGTGACTTGCACACCTGAAGGATCCCCAAAACTTCAAGTCTTGCCAGGCTTACCCCCATTTGCTCTTCACATTATTTTCCACGCTCATTTACCACTTACACTAATCCAGTAGCTGCAAAAGAAGAAAAGGTGAGGAACTGCCCACAAGCAAAAATAATCTCATTTTTAATTTCACTTTTATCCAATTTTAGTTTTTTCTCTGTTCAATGAGTTGCTGTTTAATATTTTCATTTTTTCTTTCCCTGTTACATTTTGCTGTGGACTGTCACTCCCACACTGATTCACATCTCCTTTAAAAAGATACTGTTGGCATTTGAAACTGGATTGAGGAGAAGGGAAATACAGGTGCGTGTCAGCAAGTGATGGAAATCCGGGTAACCTCAATGACTGAGAGCACTGTGGGATACATACATGTCTCTTGTGGTTGCCTCGCAAAAAGGAGCTGGGAATTCCATTTTTACACTCAGAATCACTCTGTTCTTCATAGCTTTCAAACTCACTTGAACTCCACCCATATTCCAGCGAGCTGTTTCCACCATCATCACCATTTTCAACATCATCATAAATCATTTCCTCTGCAAGAATTAAACCAAAACAAAAAAGCTACACTGAAATTTCCATTTGTTTAAACACCAAAGAGCTTGTTCAGGATGTACTATAAAGAACTACACAGACTTTTGTACACACATTTTAAAATGTAAATTAAATCCAATATTCAAAGAGCCAAAGCGTGTCGTCTTTGTTGAAAGAGAGTACTAAAAGAAGACGGTGTTATGGTTATGATCTTTTTACAAACATGCCTACTCAAAGTACACTGTTATGTCCAAATCCCACAATGCGTTCTAGAAAAAAAATCAAAGGAAGTGAACTGTGGAAGTTCAAACTGTAGCTGTGAACACACGCCTGCACTGAGAAGCAGCACCCTTCCATTTGCAAGTTTGCCATTCGTCCCTAGGAACATCTTCATCATCAGGTCAAATGAGAAGTGTTAAAACATTGCAAGACTCAAATGAAAATGTCACTACTTCAAGCAGAACAAATCAGACCAAGAAACATGTTACCCTATGATATTTTATCACTTGTCATTCTTGCAACTCCACCAGTCACTAGGAATATCTGCAGGTTACCTTGCCCAGAATCTAGTCTAAGAGCTTGAAGTGTTAACCTTTTCAAGATATAGAAAGCTATACTGCAAAGGGTGACCAAAGTATCATCTGTTAAAGACATGGGTCTTTTTGTTGGCACAGATGTCAAGTACGATAAACTGACCAAAATCAAAATGGAAAGATTTTAGTGCCAATTACTTATCAGGCACTCTACATGCAGCATCATTTGTCATTACAAGTAGTGTGGACACTTCTGCCAGGGATCCCTATTGTCAGAGGTTATAACGCAGCATTTAAAACTGTCTTATATTAAATTCAGTAAAGAAAAAGTTATGCTTTCATTTTAAGATTGAAGTTTTATTTAAATTGAGAAAAAATAAGAACTCAAAAGAAAAGCTGACATATTTTACACATTCGTCTAAACCCTGGATTCTGTGATTTAAAAATTACATTTTGACAAATAATAATATTTTAATATGAGCATTAAATTATTTATAATTAACACAGAGGAATCTCCTCTAATTTGGAAGAATCAGGTTTTAAGAACTTTTTTTTTTAAACTTCCATGCGTATCAAGATTGTCTTAAAAATATACCTACTGACGAAGACATTTTAGTGCTAATCTAGCACAACGAATAATTTAAGAGAATCATCACAGTAAGTCAAAATAAGTCAAGACTTTTATAAAAGTCTATGGCTTTTGCAATGCCAATATTGGGGCAGGATTTACCCACTGATTCGGTGGACGTATCTTGTCCATGTGCTAATGTAGACTGAGCTCTGGCTGCGACTTTTTTGGAATAGTTTTGTCTCCCTGACAAAATACACAATTCATAATCATCAAGATCATGAATATACCAAGATTAAAATTCCCTCACTACCCATTTTCTCAGACTCTTTCAATGTCTTTGGGGACAAGCGAAAAGCCAAAATTTTAATTAATGTCTTCTGGGTAAAGCTGAAAATTCTGACTGAGATGCTCAGAGCTTTGCTCCATGTCCCATATCCCTCCCCAGCTCAGCCTCTTGGCCTTGGTGTATGTGTTTCCTGACTGAACAGCTAGAGAGTAAAGATGTCCCTGCCCAGAGCAGCACAGGACACTGAGGGAGCTTGCAGTAATAACAGCACTCAAGCCACAAATGTAACATAACACTTTCAAATAATAAATGAAACAAATTTCAGTAATAATTTGTAAAACACCTTGCCTGAACACCACTAGGGACAAGAAATGAAAATGTTCCTGCTTTAAAGATAAATGTGGTTTTCATACAAGAAAGCTTAGGTGTTTTCTTGAATCATTAACAACTTCAGTATCAAACACCTACACACTCTGAAAGCCACGACAAGTAGATGCCAAGTTCCTAATAAGCCAATCCACTCAAGCACAAAATCAGTTTGTACCAACCAAGCTTTAAGCACAGTCTTCACTATAACCAAAAACTGCAAAACAAATCCCAGCAAAAATTCATTGACATAAACTTCTTAGAATCATAGAATGGTTTAAGTTGGAAGGGACCTTAAAGATCATCTAGTTCCAACCCCCCTGCCATGGGCAGGGACACCTTCCACTAGACCAGGTTGCTCAAAGCCCCATCCAGCCTGGCCTTCAACACTTGTTGAGCCCCAGCTCCACCATTCCCAGTAAATGTAAAATCTTGGCTCCAGCAACTACTTTAAGATCTATTCTGTCCCTTCCAAACGTGGTCACACCATCAGGAGCTGGATCACGCCAAAGCTGAAATAAAATATTTCTCTAGAGTCAGAGTCAAGATGGTAAACAGCCGCTCTGAATCTCCTCTTCCATCTTTTGGGTATTTTTATGTTGAAGGGGGACTTTCAAGAATAGAGCAGTTCTCTGTATAACCATGACAATGATGCATTATCACACATTATTTAACAATTTAAAACACCCTTTTCCTACCTACCTTGCCTTGTTTAGGTCACTATAGCTACAACATCCAAAACTAATTCTCTAATATACAGAATACTCAAGCATTTGGGACAGTATCTATAGAATAAAACAGAATCTTCTGAGAAGAGCGGTGTAGGAGACCTACTAAGATAAAATCTTTCAAGAGTTCGTTTAATTCTGAACTTTGTAAGACCTACCGATTATTGACACAGTGTTCATTTCATTTACGTATATTTTAGGTACTTAATGAATGTATCTATTCAGTATACGTGAACATAATTCCATATTACATTGCTTTCAACATAGTCGGTATTACAAAGACCTCAAACCTGGTTCAGAGTCTGAATTTTCTCTTGGCACATCATCGTAAATTACTTCATCAGGGTCTAAAAGCAAAACAGAAAAAAAACCCCACAAATGAGAAACCCTCTAAAATTTGAATGGCACCAACATACAGTGTTTAAGAGGCATTTGGACAATACCCTTAATAACATGCTTTAGCTTTTGGTCAGCCTTGAACTGGTCACGCAGTTGGACCAGATAATCATTGTAGGTCCCTTCCAACTGAAATACTCCACTGTATTCTAAAGAATTTTGGTTATACTGGCACATATGAATACAATGGAGATATGACTAATTCTCCACTGGCATTTTGCTGGTACATCTGATCATCATTCAAATAATGCAATAATGCACAAAACCAGTATATGGTATTTGTGAAATTTCATACAGTTTTATTGCATTGTTTGTGATGACCTTTGGTAGCCTGAAAATAGAAATCCACTTCAATAGCTGACATTTCTCCTTCCTTTTTACAAAGGTATGGTATGTTCTGTGCTTATCGAGGGCTGTTCATCGCCTTACTAAATGGCTGTAGAGAAGCTGTAATAGACATTTTTTAAAGATAATCAAAACTAAATAATGCAATGACCATTGTAGTACATTAAGAGGCAGAATGAGGATGCAAATTCTTCAGTCACTTCAAGTGCCAGCTAGGAACTGGCAGGATAACCTGTCCTCAAACCCCACGGTCTCCGTTCTTGCTTAAAATGCAGCTGCCAGCAAAGACCCAAGGGCACATACTAAGAAAAAGTGGCAATTCCTCCCCTTCCACCTTCTCCAAGAACTTATTTGACAATTACTGCATGAGAAGAACAATTTCATGTACATATACAGAGCAGACTCTGAATGTGAACAAATTTCCACTGAAGACGTATTGATTGAGCCAAGCAATTTCCTTAAGACAGTGACAAACAATTCCATAGACTCCAGAAAGCACTCCATGGAAAAGTACATCATTGAATCATCTGGGTTGGAAGGGACCTTTAAGAGTCCAACCATCAACCTGACACTGCAAAAACCACCACTAAACCACGTCCCTAAGCACTATGTCTACCTGTCTTTTAAATACCTCGAGGGATGGTGATTCAACCACTTGCCTGGGCAGCCTCTTCCAATGTTTGATAACCCTTTCAGTGAAAAAATTTTTCCTAATATCCAATCTAAACCTCTCCTGGCACAACTTGAGGCCATTTCCTCTTGTCCTATCGCTTGTTACTTGGGAGAAGAGACCAACCTCCACCTCTCTCCAACCTCCTTTCAGGTAGCTGTAGAGAGGAAGAAGGTCTCCCCTGAGCCTCCTTTTCTCCAGGCTAAACCACCCCAGTTCCCTCAGCTGCTCCTCATAAGACTTGTTCTCTAGACCCTTCACCAGCTTCGTTGACCTTCTCTGGACACACTCCAAGCACTATGTCTTTCTTGTAGTGAGGGGCCCAAAACTGAACACAGTATTCAAGGTGCAGCCTTGAATGGTGCAGCCAGTACCGAGTACAGGGAGACAATCCCTTCCCTAGTCCTCCTCACCACACTATTCCTGATACAGGCCAGGATGCTGTTGGCCTTTTTGGCCACCTGGGTACACTGCAGCCTCATATTCAGCTGGCTGTCAAATGTTAACTGTATTTTAAAACACACAATTTTATTTTACTGCTGAATGTTTTAACTGGTATAAATTGTTTCTGGAACATATCTGAAAAAATACAGTAAAAGTTAATATGGACATTCCTGTAATATATATGTATATTTGCATATAAATACACACATATGGTTGATCACAACTTAAAACTGACCTTCTTCTACAGTTGTACTTCGTTGCTCACTGATACTTACTTTCCATCCATGCTGTATTTGCAGGATCTGCAACCCACTTGGCCAGAGCATCATCCTCTCTCTTGGCCTGGTTATCTTCACTTGAAAAAAAGGCCATAAAATAAAAGCATTAAAAGCTACACCACAATGTTTTTAAACAACTGCACACAATGTTTTTAAACAACTGTGAAGACAAGACAATAAATATCTTGCTGCCTTCCAGTTCCTGCCCCGAGACTCCTGATTACTCAAAAACACTGCTTCAGTATGTAATTAAAGAGATTATTAATCTATTCTATTTAACAGTCTGACAATTTTAGTCAAGAAATTGAAAATGCTTCCCTTCCAATCTCAATAAATATTTTGCTTTTGAGTTCTTTTACAAGAACACGGGAAACTCACTCTTAGAAAACAGTGAAGCGAGAGCTGCTCTTTCACTGTAAATAAAACTAAAGATGTTCTGGGCTACACCAGACTTTTTTACACTGCTTTTTTTCAGTGCCAGATGTTACACAAGGAGAGGTGGTCAACAAACTGTATATTGGAAGATTTGGTTTGGATATCAGAGAAAAAACATTTGCCAAAGGGTAGTACAGCAGGAAAGACTGCCCAGAAAAGCTGCAGCATCTCCATCCTTGGAGGTTTTCAAGGCCCAGCTAACAAGGCCATGGCTGATCTAATGGCAAGTTGGAAGTCGTGCTGAAAGCAGTAGGCTATACTACAAGATCTCAGCAGCCTGTTGCAGCTGACATTGCATGACATTTTTGAAGGAACTAGCTTTAATGTTTATAGAGTTATAGCACAGTTATTTATACATGACACCTCAATCAGTGCTGATTTTGGTACACAACCAGAGTTACAGACTTAAGAAAACAAAAATAAACATGGATGCGTCACAAAAGAAAAATAAAATACTTATCAAATGTAAGCTTTCTTAGGAATAAAGGTTTTACATATCATTAAAACATGCTGAACTGGCAATCACCTATTTTGAGGCTCCTCTGAGTTCACAGAATTACAATGACATTCTTCAGTTGCTGACTGCGTACCTGCTAAGTAGAAAAAAAAATAGAATCACCAAAGTGTTTCAAATAAAATGTCACTGTGGCTCAAATGGTATGTTTTAGCATAAGAAATTGATTTTACTAGTTCATTGCTAGTAATGAACAATATTCTATACAATATTTTTATCTTAAACACATCTAAAAAAAATTAGAAGTTTCTTCACTCTATCCATTTTTGCAAATGAAAGAATTCAGAGACACAGCAATTTTGTATAAGAGCTGTTAAGAGGAAATTACAATGTCTGATGCATCAAAGTCTAATCTCTCAAACCTATATTCCTCTACAGGTAATAACAACCACACAAACACATTTGCATTTACTTGCGAATATTCCTACTGGTGGTAGACACCAAAGACTGGAAAAAAAAAAAGTATCACCGTACATGGAATTACAGTAGAATTGCTGCCTAAAGAATAGTATATTCAAAATATAATAAAGAAAAAAAAAGGCAGGATATTGGGAGCTTTCTGTTTCTCCCGCTCTCTTGACATTAAGCTGTCAGCTTTGCCAATTCTGGTTACAAAACAGGGGATTGTTCCTGTTTCTGTAATAATCCATAGTTATTCCCCTTGCAATTTCCCTCTTCTGTCTTAAAATTGCACTAAAGGACAAAGAGAATTCATCAAATCATCAAGGAAAAAAATCCCACAGCAACTCTAAATCCACAAGGATTGGAAAGTAAACACACAAACAGAAGTGCATATAGAAAAGGTAAAAGGGACAGGAACCTGGCCAGGACCTAGATAAAGCGTGATAAGGTATGAGAAGAAACCATTTGACTTGAATGCTGAACTATGACTCTGGAAATTATTTCATGACATTAAAAGGGAATTAGCATTAATCATTCTTAATGGCAAGAGAAGACAGGAGTCCTCCCTTGTAGTATATGTTGTAATACAGTGCCAGCAAAACAAAAGTCAAACATCACCAACTTCAAGAAGGGTTGGGAAAGAACTGGCTGCGTACATGTGTTTTTTCTCATGCATCTTTACTTAGGTGTCTCAATCCTAGTAAGGCAAGCAGAGTCCCGTAAGAACTTTAAAAAAAAAAACAACAAAACAAAACACAACAACAACAAAAAAACCCCCACACGCTGACATTTTTATTCCAAGCCTGCCAAGACAGACGTTTTACTTCATACTGCAGGATAAAGTTATTTTTTTATTTTGACATAAAATCTCCCACACGCATCCAAGCTGAGTGCTACACAGGCATTTACAAAACAGCATAGGTACCCGAAATTAAACAAGGACTCCCCTTCAAATAAAATAAGGTGTTTAAATACAGTACCTTCTTCATCTACAGAAACACTGCGTATTATGACAGGACTGGAGTATGCTGGCAGTATCAAAGGTAAATTGGATGGCACAGCATAGCCACAGGGCACAGGAACAGAATATCCACCGGACAAGTTTGGGCTTGCACATTCATCTTGAGGACTTGGTTCTGGTGATGAGGATGGATCCTTTTCTTGGATTGGTGAAATATTTATAACCGAGTAGGGATTTACTTTGGCTGGAGTGCCTTCCACAGCAAGTTCTGATGTTCGCAGCTTCTCGCTGTTTTCTAAATTATCAGCCCCTTCAGTTGAAAAATTCAACAAAAAAATAAAGTTTTATTTTTCACAGCTGTTCAAGCTGCTTAATATTGCTCTTTGAAAATATCCGAAACGCTGATATGATCCTTACTATACAAATTGCTTACAATCTATGACTCATAAAATTCCCACACAGTAGTGCTATCCTCCCCATTTTACAGATGAGGAACGCAACAGTAGCAAAAAAAAGCTGGGTTACAAGGATCGCTATGGAAAAAACAATAACTGGATTCTAAATCCAGGATTTCTGACAAGTAGTCAGGGTCCTCTTTTGCTTGTCATAAGCACAGAGCTCAAAACAGCCTTAAACCCTGAAGGTTAAAATCTGGATTCTAGATTAATTTTGATCTTAAACACACATACAAGAAACATTTCAGGAATAGCCATGAGAAGAGAAAAAGTTCACTGGAGGGATGCTCCTCAAAGAACAGTCCTGAAAATACTCTGTTAAGAAAAGGGGAAAGAAAACAAATTTCCCAGTTTTCCTCTTTGAAAATAAATTATTTTCTGTTACACAACGTTCCTGGTATTTCTTGAGACAAGCTGAGGTACAGCAGAACCAAAGACCCCTCTGAAGCAAGGCGCAGAACTGCGTCCCAAGCGATGAAAAGTTTTTGAGCTGTAAGTACAACTTCACAAAAGGGTGAGTGAGCATCAGATTTTCAGGGAAAGATGGTGTTTAAGTTCCAGGTCATCAAACTGCAAAGTCACCTGAAGAGTTATCTATCTTTAATTGCCATGAGCACAATGACTCTGCTTACAAAAGGGAATTGGATCAAAGTCATCAAAATCAGCTGTTGCCATTTTGAGCAGAATACAGCGATTTCCAGATGACACATCAGCACAGGTTGTAACAAGTGTTTTAATGGTTAATAAAATAAGGCTTCTGTTGATGAACAAAAGTCATCTTAAGATCAGCAACCAGCAAGCTTAGTTATAAAAGCAGCTCATCTTGAGCCATCCACATGCCATTAGAGCTGCGAGGGCATAAAGCTTTCCTGTAGCATGGCGCTGTGACCGAGATCAATCCATTGGTTTGGATGCCACAGTTGGATGGGAAACCTCACAGGAATTACCTGTGATGGTCATTTGCCTTGTCAAATCTCCCATGAGTGTAACTAGCAGGAATATTCAAAACACTTGTATGGTATTTCCATGGAAACCTCTTTTTACAAGTATTTTTACTGCATTGTCAAGAACAGGCATCCTATAATCAGTCCTGTTTAGCCTAGCAGAGGCACAGTCCGATGGGCTGACTCACCTGCGGCATTAGCCTCTTGGTGCTCTATGTTATTTCCAGGATCAGGAGGAGGTGGCACAAGGGCTTGCCTGTCTGCTTCTGGTATCTCATCTCCACTGTCAAAGTCAAACTGTTCTCCCTCGTCCTCCTCTTCATCATTTGTACCCGTGGCTTTAGGTTCATGCTCTAGAACTGTGCAGAAAGACATGCTTTTGGTTGTTTGCTCTTAATAATGGTCTCATGGGACCAGTAAGCATCCTACATTATAAATGAAGCTTATACAATGAACCCTTAGATTTTTATGTTACTGGAACAGAACAAAAGCTCCTTAACATGTTGATAACCTCATGCAGTTTTCAATAAATCCTTTAGTGTAAACAATGAAATTACTTGGAAACCAATTAAGAAGTGATAATGCAAATACCCTTGCTTTTGTCATAATGAACCAAAACCAAAACATTTTTAGGAAAATACTTAAGTAGCTCATTCTTTAAACAAGAAAAAGTTGCAGACTAGTTTATTTGCACAGGGACTTTGAGACTTCATAACTTCAAGTAATTTTTCCTTTCTAACTCCAACTTCTAATTCTATTCTTTCTTAACAGCGACAGTAACTTTCTTCACACACACCATGAGAGACCAGCAGATTGGTTTTCATACTCCAATCTGAGATAGTTTTAAACTAACAACCTTATGCAACGTGCTATTAGCCCTATTACCTCACACAAGGTGCACTTTTGGTGGAGGTGGGGGGTTGCCTTTTCAGTTCTTACCTTTGAAGAAGTAATGGCTGAAATAATTACACGGTAGAACTGGAAGCGTGTGTGGGGTTTTTTTGTCTCTGCTTGTGAAGACCCTGCAGCACAGATTTGGCACCACACACGGGGTTGGGGAGGGGGAGTAGGAAGAAGTGCCAGGCAGTTTCCCTCCCTGCTATTTTTCTTACCCACAGCAGTCTCGAGAACCCACAAAGATTTAAACCCCTCACTGCCGCATCTACCGCTGGTTTTGCTGTGCGCTCGCATTGCAAGAAGCCTGCCTGCAGCATCCAAAGCTGCTGTCAGAGACACTGCACAGAGGAGGCACGGCCAGAGCAGCTGCAGGGAGGGATGCCCAAACCCACCAGTTCCTCCCTGCTTCCAGAAGCCTTCACTGCAGCTCTCAAACAAAAGGGCTTCATCCCTCCCTCCTGCCCTACACCTGCCTTAGCTGCTCCCCCACCTTCTGGAGGAAAAACTCTTACCAGAGGCAGAAATGAAATCTGTGGAAATTTTCTGGCTCAGCTGACCTTTCTCCCAAGCTCTTCCTCAAACCCATGACAGATACCTAACTTTTATACAGGTGTTCAACAATGTATTTCACATGTTATAAAACCACCCACGTAACTACAGCATAAAATATATA
Source organism: Anarhynchus alexandrinus (assembly GCA_008711295.1). Lineage (NCBI taxonomy): Eukaryota > Metazoa > Chordata > Aves > Charadriiformes > Charadriidae > Anarhynchus > Anarhynchus alexandrinus. The sequence goes on from VUYV01000024.1 coordinate 5,669,693, forward strand.
TACTAAAATAGATAAATATGTAAATAGACCAATATGTTATAAAAATATGCATGAAGCTAATAGGGTTCCCCCCTACACCCTCTTCAGGTAACACAATATGAAAAACAAAGCCTTGCAAGGACAATCAGACCTCCTGACTCATGATGATATTATCAGCTTTTCTACCATCCAGGGCATATTTTGTATCTTTATGATAAAACCCACACAAACCACAGCTTTAGACTGCTTGGATTGTCATGGTAATCAGCATTCCTGCCAAGGCTTCTGTTTCTTCAGGCAGGCTGAGCCAGCATATTTTATCACAGCCACAAATAACAAGATCTTTCATGCAGCCTCTCTGTAGGAGAAAAAGTGAACTAATTGCAAAAATAGTAAGGAACAAAAAAGGGGTTACCCTGCATTTATTGTCATGGTTTACGGCTGAGACAGCAGGACATTTAATTTAATTCTGATGCTTTTTAAAAATCCTTCTGTACAAAGTCCGCCTTTGGATTAAGGCTTTTCAGTTTTGCTTTTGTCCATTAGCAATATTTTTTTTCTGAAAGATGCAAAAATTCCTGCAGGGCTCTTCCGAGTGATTCAAGACAATCACTCGATTCTTCCTGATTCAGCATCCATCTGAGCAGACTGTACTGCTTACTGCTTGACAGTAATGGGGAAAGGAAAAAAATAAGGGTGTGTGTATGGTGTGTGTTTTATTTCTGTTCTTTTCGGTTTCTTTGTGTTTTCAGTATGTCTGTATACTTCAAATTTGCAAAACCCAAACCCGTGAAATACTAAGTAGAGCGCTTTTTCTGATTACCAGTGTGGGAAATGGTTAGTCACGCAGGCTAGGCAGGTAAGCGAGCAGGCGGCAGTCACAAGCAGGTAACAGCCACAAAAATCACAACTTGTGACGTATGGGCACTGCTATCTGCCACTCCTCTTGCTGTGTGAATGAGTATAAGTGAACCACAGCAGCAACCACTTAAAATAAGTAAAACGGCTCCATCTGCACTTTGTATTGTGGGACAAGGGAGAAGATGAGGTTACTGGAAGGAGCTGAACATTTCTGCAGGATGAGGCTACTCAAGAAACCGAGGCATTGCTGGAGAAAGGCTCAGCTGAGAGCCACGAACCCACCTGCTCACTGGAGGTCAATTCCAGACATCAGCAAAAGAAAAAAGCACGTACGCTCATGAAACATCCGAACCACGCAGGGAAATGTCGTGGGAGCAGCAGGCACCTCTGAGTTTTTGTGGCTGCTAGGTTAGGGAGCTTCTGGATCCAAATCCTTCCTTAGGGCATATAAAGGTAACTTAGGTATCAGATGCCTGATAACTCTCTACTCCAGTGCTTTAACACCGATGTGATTCCCCAGGCACTTAAGTCCAGCACAATGCCATTTGTCAGAGACAGACAAGACCTGCCACTGGCAAAAAAAAGAGGTAACGAGACACTAAAAGCAAAAGGAATGACTCAGGACCCAGGAGCAAAACCTGGTCAACTGATGCACAATTCCCCTTCAACATGCATCCTCATTCCCCCTAAAATAAGCAACCAGCCTGTATTTTGATTGTGGGAAGAAATCCCAGCATAGGAATTGATTTTCTCAACTCAGTTTAAAAACACTGAAAGTGCCACCTAATTTTTTTCTGTTCTGGCTATTAATGCTGCCCCGTTTTGTTTATTCAGAAACTTTTGCTTTGCATCAGAAATGAAGAAGGTACAGAACCATGTAATTGGGCACTACAGCCTGGAAGGATGCCCTAAATTGCATCACTGATGGGACAGTGGGTTAAAATTTGAAAACAGACAAAAAAAGAAATTTCTTTCTCAGATTACACATCCTTTAGAGAGGGCAGACTGTAGACAAAACTTCAGGAAGTTTTAAAACTGTATTTCAGCTTTGCATCACTTCTGCATTTACTTAATTCTGTAGGTATAAAGATAAACTTTAACCCTTTACATTTATTGATCCCTTCAGTCTCATACTTAATACAAATATTCTCCTTTAAGCTTTTAATCTCAAGGGCATACTCTCTTATTTGATGGAAAAAGTATTTTAATAAAAAAATAGAGGGTGGGGGGCTTTTTGCTTCAACTGAAGACCTGCTCAGCACTGCAGATAAACACAGACTATATCATACCAAAAAAGACATCTTGAATAACTACAGTTTTGAAAATATGTACTTTTTCTACAGTTTGTGTTATGTCAGAAGAAACGCACATGAAAGCACTTGGGAAGCGCTACAATAAATTAGGAAGACACGCATCACAGTTACACTTGGGCTGAATCTGGCTACAAAAAACCACCACAGATCTTGCAAAATTTTGTGCTCATGAAGAAAACCCCAGAGTTCCTCCAACCCTTTAACTGTAAGTCAAAAGGATCAAACCAAAAAGTGCATTTCCAGGCAACTGTGCTTGCTGAGAAAAATTGTGGGGGCGAGGGGGGGACTTCCAAAGCCACCCCCCAGCCGCATGTCATAGAGGACAACTATTTTTTTTTTTTTTAACATAATTTTAAGAGGCACTCTTCTTTTTTGCCAGAGTAATAATTACACATGGCTTAGTATTCCAGAGTCTGCCTAGAATTACTTTGAATAATTAAATTAGTTACTAAAAATCCAATTTGTCCTTTCACCACTACTCACATCCTTAACTTTACGCGTGCCAACCAGAGCAATGAGAATACAATAATTGATTAAACTTTTTCATCTTCTGCCAATACCATTCTGCAGTGTTTGTTTTGCAAATGCTTCAGGGAAATTCTTGCATTTCTAAAAATTTCTATTTGGAGTTTTAAAGCATGAAAAAAATAAATCTGATATAATGGAAAAAATGCCTTCAAGTTAAATTAAGTGTGAAAGTGTGAATTTAGGATTAGAAAAAGGAATATATACTCTCATAATTGTTAGCACAACACACAGATTTATGACTTTTTTCTGTAGCGTATTACTCAGTGAAATGACTTTTCTTAAGCTTACTTCAAAAACAAGCTAACTTAGGCTGTGTTTACAGAGACCTGCTGGGGCATAAACAAATTTAAACAATTTTTGGTTGCCCTGCCAATTGCAAAACATTCTTGGCACCATCTGCTTTCCCATTCATTTTCCCTAAACTATTTATAGTTCAATGTAAAACTTGTAACTCTTTAGCCGTATAAGAGTGATGTTAATTTTAAAGCTGAGATTAAGCTAGTGAAGCTTCATTCAGCAGTTCATTTTAGAGCTACAGAAGCCAGACAAGCTAGCTCCGCACTTACTATCAAGTGCACTTTGAATACAGTGCAAATACACAGGAAAAACAAAAAAGGCACCCCAAAACTCTGTCCTCCCTTGCAATCATGTAAATCAGAGATGATCCTGAGGAAGTCAACTGAGTTTCCTCCATAGAAAATCATGATAAAGGAAGACAGAAACAGAACCCCAAGCAGGAACAGTTCAGCAGTCTGGAGCACGGTAACAACAAACCTGGAAGCCCTGGACATAAATAGGCACAGTGACATCAACAAATAGGAGTATTTTATGTTATGTTTTAAGGTTTGAAAAATATCTTTAGAAATTGAAGGCTTCTGTATAACTAGGAACTTCATCCTTGAAATCAGTTGTAGTCTTTTTTAATTAAAGTTAGCAAGGAACTATGGAATAAAAAGAGGAAAGGCATCTATTATATTTTAAAGACTCCATGACAAAGAATTTTCTAAAGACTGCAGGAGATGGTAAATACGCACGTTCTCAGAAGGGAAAATGATTTTTCCTTTCTCCCTCTAACAGTCACTTTTCTTTCAACACTTTTTTTTGGTGGGAGCAAGGGGGCTGGGGGAGGGGGGTGTGTGTGGTGTGGTGTCTGTGGCTCCAAAGTGTAATCTTTCTTGTATATTCACTGAATGCCAATTTTTCTTTTTTTCCCCCTAAATTATAAACATTTTCAGTCACTTTTACCATATCATCACCTTACACCGACCAATAAGTATACAAGGCTTCAGATGGAAAATATCTAATTATTATTTAGTGAAAACAATATTAATACCATTGAACCTAAAGCAGACTGGCAGGGGCAGGAGCTGCTTGTTCTTATTCCAATGTGCATTTTTAAAACATTTATCTTTTTTTACTTATGTATTTTGGATTGCAACAAGACACTTGGGACTACATTGACCCACCTTCCTTCAAACAGAATTCCCCAGATATTTCAACTTTCTACAAATTCTTGAGTATATTGAAACACGCAAAACTTTTAAGCAAAAAATATAAAAAATCTTATTATCTCAGAATATTTTCAGGTATTATAAAATTTAGTAACTTACAAAGGTTACAACTCAAAGCAAACCGCCAGACAGAGAAATCTGAGTGCTTCCTATTTAACCTTGATACATTCCAGAGATTTCTCAGATGAGATAAGCTTGCCTTTTCAGACCCTTATTTCTAAAGAGTTAAAGTCTGCCCAGCTCCTTATGCATGTGTATAAGGCACTAGATAGAAATAAGAACTGGAAGTGTGCAGATACCGGGAAAAACTGAACTTTTAAAGTTATCATTAATTTTGTAAAACTAACCATTTGGGCCCACACATACCATGCTGACCGTGCTCCATGACGAACGGGCTCATGAGCTGTTCACTTTTTATTTCAGGCGAAATTTCATAGAAGAGGTTTGGCATTTGTCAGGAAGGTAAACCTTGTACTAGAACACACTTGGTGCCTGCAAAGCTCCCTGATTTGGCCAACTTGTAAACCTTTGGAAAACGATGGCTGATTCACATTCAGCAGGAAATTGCAAAAAGGTTTTAAGAGACTCGGTTGCCACTGGAGAGCTTCTCCCAGCTTTTTAGCACCGATCACACTGCATTCCTACAGCTAGACAGCAACAGGGTATTTTCTAACTACTCACGTCTCCCACTTGTGACCACCACTTCTTTGGTATCAGGAGAGAAAATTGAATTTAAAGACTCTTTCACTCGGGTACCCAGCTCATGCATCTCTCTTCTACCTTCCCCAAATGGGGGAAGTGCAGGGAGTGCAGAGCGACTGGGCAGGGCAGGAGGGACCCCATAAGAGGAAGGCTGGCTTTCAGAAGCAAGCGCTCCTGCAAACACTGCCCTTCACTGACACTTCCAAGTCACAGCGTGACGTTCACCAGCACACCGCTTGGCATCCATAAACCGGCTCCTTGTACGGTCACACAGGTGGATAGTGTCTATTGTGCTGGGGAAAAGAAAAAAAGTCTAAAGCCAAACTGTTGTACGGAAAAACACACTGGTGAGCACTCCTTCCCATGGGAAACAGATCAGAGCCAAGGATTTTCATTCCCCTTTCACATGCCGTTGTGCTAAGCTGTCGCTGCAGGAAACCCAGGTCCCCGTGGTACAGGCACGCTGCTAATTACACACAGCTCCCGCATGCATCCGAAGTGCGACCGCAACATCAGTGTTACAAGTCTCTGTGGAAAACAGTTACAAGAAAAACCCCAACAAAACTAAACAGTACACATCCATGCAAAAAGTGTTTCCAGTGATGGAAACAAAAGCAAACCCACATGAATTAACAGGCTCTCCCTGCAAATAAACAACAAAGAAATAAGTAAAAATGCCTCTTCAGTATTTCATAAATACACACAGTACACACTAATTATGTTGTTGAGCATGCACAACAGATACTATTCTTCTGGATAAAAAACAAACTCAAAATTGAAGTCAAAAGAATGATGAATCTGCCTGCTCAGAGACTCGTTTCAGTGACAGACTGCTAACAACAGCATGCCTACTACTAAAGAATTTTATTTCTTGAAATAAAGCCCAGATCTATGGATGTTTGGAAAGATTTACAAATACCAAAACCATTGAACCTTACAAACTACTCACAATGCTAAAAATTAAGCTTAACGTTCGCTAAAAATTAAAAGAATCACAAAAAAAATCAGAAGTCTAAAATAAAAACATTAGACATGAACTAGGCTGGCCAGAGAGTAGAGGCAGCAATACCAGCAAAGACTTGTACCCTTTTTAAGTCCACAAGATGCTTTTCAGTGCTGGCTACGCTATAATCAGAAAGGCTGCTACATGAAATCAGCATTTTGTGACCATTTACAGAATCACAGAATGGTAGGGGTTGGAAGGGATCTTGGGAGATCATCTGGTCCAACCCCCCTGATAAAGCAGGTTTACCTACAGCAAGTCGCACAGGAACGCATGCAGGCAAGTTTTGAGTATCTCCAAAGAAGGAGACTCCACAACCTCTCTGGGCAGCCTGTTCCAGTGCTCTGTCACCCTCAAAGTAAACAAGTTTTTCCTCACGTTGAGATGGAATTTCCTGTGTTCCAGTTTGTGCCCGTTGCCCCTTGTCCTGTTGCTGTGCACCACTGAAAAGAGTCTGGACACCCGCCCTTTAGATATTTATAAGCATTGATGAGATCCCCTCTCAGTCTTCTCTTCTCCAGGCTAAACAGACCCAGGTCTCTCGTCCCTTCCTCATAAGAGGTGCTCCAGTCCGTTGATCATCTTTGTAGCCCTCCACTGGACTCTCTCCAGTAGTTCCTTGTCTTTCTTGACCTGGGGGGCCCAGAACCAGACACAATACTCCAGATGTGGCCCCACCAGTGCAGAGTAGAGGGGGAGGATGACCTTCCTCGACCTGCTGGCGTTTTTAATGCACGCCAGGATACCATTGGCACTCCTGGCCACAAGGGCACATTGCTGGGTCATGGTCAACTTGTTGTCCATCAGGATTTCCGGGTCTCTCTCTGCAGAGCTGCTTTCCAGCAGGTCAACCCCTAACCTGTACTGGTGTGTGGGGTTATTCCTCCTCAGGTGCAAGACCCTACACTTGCCTTTGTTGAACTTCATTAGGTTCCTCTCCGCCCAACATTAACTGCCTTCATACTCATCACACTGGTGACACTGGTATTGCCTGCCACAGCCAGAAGCATAGACCAAGCCTGGTCCCGAGCAGGTCTTTTCCACCTCAGCACCACATTAACAGATTCTGCCATTGAAATGTCACCAAGGTATGTTGCTGATGTGCAGCAAGTGAAGTTCTTAAAAGGAAACTGATGTAAGGAAAGTATGTACAGCTGTTATTTGGAAATCTGCATAAATACGATAGATCCCTATCTACCCTGAAGAACATCGATCTGTGTTAAAGGCTATTAGCTTTCCATCAGTATTAAAGGAATACCAATACACTTAACACTCAATAGTACCAAGGTTAACAGTTTGAATTAGTATAAATGCCACGAGACACCTAACACAAAGTACAGCAGTCAAAACACAAAAGCTGCCTTGCTGCCCAACACATCTGTTGGTAGAGGCAGGCGCTGACAATGGCAGCGTAGCCGAGCTAAGGCCCAGCTACTGTGCGTGCGAACTGCTGAACTCGCCTACAACACGCTGCCAAATGGACAGTCCACACAGGGAACAGGAAAAACAGAGAGCTTTAATAAATGAAACAGTAGAAGGACTCCAAAGTTATTGAGAAAATGAAGTATCCAGCTCTGGCAGTGCAGAGATGGAGCATGTTGGCTAACCACAGGCTACAAGTGTCACCTGAAGAAAAAAAGAAAAGGAAAATTTTCTAGGAAATGCAGTTTTGACCACATAGTTGATAAGTTTGTGAGAAAATAACCATTTTAAAGGAAATTTCCACCAGTGAGAGCAGTCTGACTTGTTCTTTATTTCTTCTCACGTTTTTCTAACAGGTATCATCTATTAATATCTATCTATATTATTCTCCAAATAATTACTTTTTACATTGAAGCAATTACTGGTTTACAGTTTGAGGAACACGCATTTCTCTAACAGTCTATTTAATTGTAACTAGCAACATGAAACTGCTGTATCATCTGATAATACCTTGGACTGAAAGGACTTTACGAGTAATTGGGAGTTCATGAAGCAGAAAGTGGCAAAAAGAGACCCTGGGGGGCTAAAACAGGTGGAGCATGAGATCCCACTTCTACAGAAAGAAAACATACAGTTCGGGCACATAAACTGCATATCATACCAAAGAGAGCTGAAATCCACCTAAAACAAAAGCTTAAGTAACCCATGTCTTGGATCATGTCTAGCAAAATCTTTCTACCAGGCTGACACATTTTGGATATGAATCATAGAACAGTTAGAGTTGGAACAGACCTTAAAGACGATCTAGTTCCAACCCCCCTGCCATGGGCAGGGACACCTCCCACTAGACCAGGTTGCTCAAAGCCCCATCCAGCCTGGCCTTCAACACCTCCAGGGATGGGGCATCCACAGCTTCTCTGGGCAACCTGTTCCAGTGTCTCACCACCCTCACAGTAAAGAATTTCTTCCTAATATCTAATCTAAATTTACCCTCTTCCAGTTTAAAACCGTCACCCCTCGTCCTATCGCTACACTCCCTGATAAAGAGTCCCTCCTCAGTTCTCCTGTAGGCCCCCTTTAGGTACTGGAAGGCCGCTATAAGGTCTCCCCAGAGCCTTCTCTTCTCCAGGCTGAACAACCCCAACTCTCTCAGCCTGTCTTCATAGCAGAGGTGCTCCAGCCTTCTGACCATCTTCACAGCCCTCCTCTTGACTCGTTCCTACAGGTCCATGTCACGAAACAGGTTCATATCCATGAAGAAGGATACATTTGGATACTTCAAGATCAAACCTTCAGATGACTTAGGTGACAGAATGCCTAAGTTCTGGCCCATTGGTCCAGGGCTCAGCAACCCTTTAGCTAGCAATGTCAAAACTGAGGCACTTGCTGGCACTCCCAAAAGCAGCACTTTGAAAACCTAGAAGCATATGACTTGTGTCGGAGGTGTACACACACTCAGCCTCCTTCCGTGGTAACAGCTCAGGCAGGGCTCAGAAGATGCACATGGCTTTGGGAATCAATTTGTCTTTTTGGACACATTGCCGCAGGTTCCTTTTCCCCAACAACAACTCACTCTAACGCTCCCAGAGCTCTGCATGCAACCTGTTCACAAGCTTAAAAATAACTTAGATTTTACTATTTGTGCTTTTTCCTCAATGTATTCTGAACAAGGAAACACTCTAGAAATTAACTTTCACAGCAACTTACAGCATCTTTTACTACAGAAAACATCATAGACTAGAACAGAATGGTTATATCCTGTAAATCCAGGACAATAGTGAAAATATTTTGGATTTCAGCTGGCTTCTCACCTATTAATTTCTGTTGTTACCCCTTTGCCCAGCCTAGAGAGCATCTACACAGATAGACTGATTTGTTTGACAAATCCATTAATCCAGCAACTAATGGGAAGGGAATTTTATAGCACCCCCTTTCTTAGCATTTGTTTTAATTATTGTTCTAACATGTCTTGCTCTTCTTTGCCCTAACATACCGAGTTCCTGTTATAGCTCAAAAAAGTATACCTGAGGAATTCAAGCAAACTCATGAAAACAGTAATTCTTACATCACAACTCACAAACTGAACTCACCAAAATCCTGTTTTACAGTACCCTTTTAACACAGCTTCGACCAGAAATCCTACCACCTTGGTGGACACTGTCTTGAGCTGGACAACAATGTTGTTTCCTTGGGACCTTTCAATTCATCAGCCTCAGAGTCCTTCTCATCGCCTCCTTTCGTTAGCCATGGGCGGGAAAGGAAGCCCTTCCTTGGCCCCAACATTGGCCAAAGACAACTGCCATAACTGAACTTCATGACTCAGAGCTTCAGCCAGTCAACATGGGAAGTCAGGAAGAAATGTCTTCAACATGAAGAGTCTTCTTAAGCATTTGGCTGGCAAGTGTTCTTCATGTGCAAACACAAGTGGGTCACCATCAGATATGCAAGTGGGAAAGAGCAATCCCAGCCCAAGTTAATTTTACTTCCACCTTCCTTTGCAGTACAGGAGACTGCTAAGATTCTCCAGACATGTAACACTGAACCACTTCACTGCTTCCTGGGCAACTTTTTGCATCAGCACCAGGATTTCCCTTTGTTTCTCCCTGCGGCATACAGAGACTGGGAAGTTGCCCATCAGTGTGGGCATCCCCACATCCGTGGCACAGGAGCACACGCATCCTTCTTCCAGCTCCTGGAGAAACCTGTACCAGCATAACAGATTTTTCAGGAAAAATGCTTTTACCTAACTAAAGTTATTGAGCTCAACAAAAGACTATTTAACAACATGACGTATTCCTGCATCAACCCTTCTTTGACAGACTAAATCATCTTCTGTATTCATTTTAATGAAACTATGGCAAGGTCACGTTTCCTGGAAAGATTAGTTCAATGAGGGAGAAAAAAGAAAATCTAAATAGAAGGTTGGAGGGGTTTTCCCCCCCAAAAGCGCTTACCATGTATCTCTTCCTCAAATTGCCGGGCATAGTTTCAGTTCCTCTCTGCAGCAAAAGCAAGCAGCACCTAATAAACGTTTCATTCAATATTCCAGACATTTTATTTAACTTATCATAATGCAAACAAGTTTTAACCTGTGCTCATGCACAAGATAAAAGAATTATAACAATGTATAAAAAAAGTTAATCTCTCTGTTAAACTCTAGAGTAGAATCATTACAGAGGCTTTAGGAATGGTTAGTGAATATTTGCTGGGATCAGTGAAATGGAATTTAAAGAAAAACTCAAAACCAAAAAATCCCTCAGTTATTTGGCAGCCATTTATCCCGGCCAGTTAATGCTAGATACAAGTCCTAAAAAGGCAAAAGAAGCAAAGAAAAAAAAGTAATTCACACTTATCCTTATATGTTGGCTGTTTGAAATTAAAGTTTCAGAACTTAGCTTACACAAACATTCATTGCAAGAATACCCAAAAATTCCTTTACAATTTCTTTGTGGTTTAGGCAAACAATACTAGTTACCTCAGACCAAAGATAATGTTTTGCTGCCATCCCTGGGAAGCCCTTTATCTCATCAATTGCTCTTTTCGATGAGCATGTCTGGGCCTTGTCCCTGCACACAGCTAGCAAGTTAAGTGCAACCGTAAAGTCACTTTACAAAGCAGCTGAGTGAATACAAAAAGCAATTATAACTTACTATTCAGCAAGCAAACATTAAATACGATCAAAAGGATGAAGTCAAGTTCTCAGAAATCTATGACACTGAATCACATGTGATCATTTAACACATTATAAACATCTAGCAAAGCTTTTACTGGATTACCTCAAAACAAAATAAGATATAATTATATCTACGTAACCTGTGTTTTCTTTGTGGATGCTAAAACCAGAAGTTTTTAATTAATCTATTTATTTCCTTTCTATTTCTTGTTTTTCCCAATGCTCAAATACATTTGGCTAGAAGAAAAAACACGTAATTAGGAGTGACACGTGACACCATAGCTGCATTTTTGCAGTGGGAATTTACTTGTTACTCTTTGTTACACAGCTTGTCTGGATTGTCACACAAAATAATCGATCCTTACCTTAAACAATGCATTTTCCTTTATTTACTGAGAGAAATGTGATCTTTAGAAATAAATAAATTGTTGTGTTACAGATGGGATGTCAGACACCAGCAAGCTACTGCCAGCTTCAAAAACAAGGGACCATTCATAACTACAATTCATATTCTGTTCTCATTCTTCTAAAATCTTGGCTCCCCTTTTACCATCATTTGTAACTGTCTGTATGCTGAAAATAGATATCTAACAAACAATGCCGTTTAGCTCAAGACCAACTCCCTTTATAGCTGCAGTTTAATTTAAGCAGTATTCTTATTTCAATCCCCCAATCATAGTAACATCTTTTTATTTTACTTTAGACTGAAATACAAGCTTATGTCCCCTCCGCGTTCTTTACTTCCATAAACTAAATCGTAAAACATACAAGTGCTTTTCTTGTCAATATTATATAAGCCCCAATTTAACTGCCTCTTGTCTCAGTCAAAATTAGCTTGTTAAAACAGTTAAAACCTAAATAAGCTATGAAATCATTCACTAAACAGCACAAAAGGTAACTAAATCTGAAAGAAATGGATACAGCACACAAAATAAAAAGCAGTTCCCCTAGCAGAGAAATACAGTTGTCTCTACAGTGAAAGAAGGCAGACATCCACCAGCTCCCGACTAGGGTTAGTAAAAAAATTTTCTACTTTCTTTGTTAGAATATGTAAAGTCATCCCAATGGGAACTTTATGAGAGTGTAGTGTTCCTACTTCCCTCTTACCCGCAGACTCAAGCCAGACTTCCTTCTCAGGGACAGAGAGGAACTACAACTATTTTACTGTTCCGGCACTGGCAGGCAAATGACAAAAAATAACCACAGGAGGACACAATCACAGCACTCAGTCACATACAGGATATCCAGATTTAATTCCCTGGCCTCCTTGCTTGACGTGTCTCTGTGTCAGGAACAAAGAAATATCCCCCTCACAGCCCTAGAGCGCTAATCATTTGTATGAAAAGGTGTACAAAATGCTTTTACGACTGGTGTCTAGGAGACACCCTCAGTCTGTTTTCAGTTTAAAAAAAAACACCACAAATTTCATCCTATTGAAGAACATCTCAGATCCCAAACTTCAGCAGAACAAGGTTTCTCACCTAGCTTTACCCACAGTACTGGGGACAGCGGTGTAGGTGAGCAAACACCCAGCTCTCTGCTACACCTGGTCTTCAAGGGCACCTCATGCTTCCCAAATGAAGAGTGACAAGTGATTCTCTCTTAGGTTAAGACAGTATTTGGCAGTAATACAAAGACTATGCTATCAAATTCATTCTCACAATGTCCTTGTATGAGCACTGAAATGTCAGTATTTCACTTTAAAATTTTAAATATAAATAACGTTAATTTCTTAAACATAGGAAACATATTTTTTTGTTTACAATTCAAGAACTCTATTGTGATGCAGCCATACTCCAAATCTCATCACTGTATGTTAACCTACCTTGATAGATTCAATTAATTATAAAACAGAGCTTAAAGCTTATTTTAGGTCTTACAACTATTGTAAAAGGCAACTCAGTGTAGGAGAACTGGGATGAATTGTTGGCAAGTATACTCAGAATGAGGAAATACACCCAAGGGTTTTTAATAGTTTTCACAGAGAAATCACAAGGTGTAGTGCCATGTACCAGAAATAGTGCAAGAGAGACACATTCAGAGATGAAAATGCAAAACCAGAAGCCTATTTGACACAGAGAGTGCACGCGCACACCGCCCCCCCAGGTTCCCTTGGGCAAGAAGCTGTTTGTCAGGTATCCATCCTGCTGAGCAAACAAAGCTGGTTTTCCTTTTGATACAGGCCCCGATAAACACCTCTTAAGTCCTCACTTAAAGAAAAGTATTTCCACTTTGCAAGATCATAAGATGTTTTTTGAGTCAAGAAATGAAAAGCAACCAGAGACTGTATCTCCCAATAAAGTAGTAATAGCACAAGCACAGGCCATCACACACAAACACCACCCTAGCACTAAGCATTCAATCTCCAGCCCGGACTGGTCAGCATGAAGACAACTCCTCTGCAGGAGAAGCACGATGTGGTTCCTGGTTCTCAGAATTACCAGATTTTAATTCCTCGCGGCACAGTCTGCAGTCCGTAGCATATCCTTTTCTTGTCTAAATGGGTTTGGTTAAGGACACTCCACTAGAGCAACCAATTAAAAACGTAAGTATAACTTACAGGCATGATAAAATTTGCCATTTTCACTTAGCTTTTTTAAAGGATTTTTTGTTGTTGTTGATAGAGAGAACAAGAATCATCCTCTGTTTTATTTCACAAAACAGCCACGGAAATTTTTTATGTATGAAATCTTAAACACCAGCACTTTGTGCATAAATTCATATGCACAGATACACAAAAGAAGGGAACGTGAGCTAGCGCTATAATCTCAAGTGTCAAATTCAGAAGCAGTTTTTTGGATTATGGTCTTATCCAAGGAAGCCTTTGCATCTACCCCCCTCCAACTGCTCCCTGGCTGCTAAAACATACATTCATTCAAAATATACAGATAAAAGTATCGGGGAATTTTTAATCATGGCTAGAAGAAAAATCTCTTTTTAAAGCTGTCTGGAGGAGGGAGCATATAGGCATTAATTTTTCTCAAGTTCCTCAGTACTTGAATTTGCTCTGGGGTAAGGGAATTAACTAGCACAAACTTGTCACTGCCTAATTAACAATGCATGAATGGAATCTCCAAACAGCTATAAGCAGATACGTTGCATAAGCATAATAAAGGAAATAAATAAAGGTAAAATATGTTATCTTCTACTCTTTTATCGCATGTAGTTTTTCCCCATCAGAAAGTGGCAAAAGCAGCTCTACTATTGACCTTAACTGTACCTCATCTTCAGATTCAGATTCGATGCCAGAAATTCAGATGGTTACTGCTAATGAAAAGACATTATTTAACATGAATTTAATGGCATAGCTTTCATATACATTCTTACAATGTCCCCATGACAAAGATGAAGGTTTACCATTATTTTTCCCCTTTGCATACATTAGGATTGATACAAATAAATTTGTGGAAGTTACTTGTCAAAACCACAGAAAACCTACTTGACAAGAATAAAATTGAGATTTATAGTGCAAGGTATACACCTTTAAATGCAAAGGAACCCACGCAACTTTCAACACTACAGCTACATTTGTTAGGACAACAAATAGGTAAAAGAAAAAATTAACATGATGTCACAAGAACTTTAAAAAAAAAAGCAAGTGATTTCAACTGTGGCCCCAGTTCAGGATTTTAGAATCGTTATGCAAAAGCTAAAAATATTTTTTTTATGATGTCTCAAAGGGTCCTGCACACAGCAGGAGCCTCATCCTCACTACGAGCCACAGCACCCACCCATGCACCCACTGTCTGAAGGCATCGGTAGGTGCTGCTTGTCCCTTCTGAGCAGACACCATGGGTGGCCAGTGTATATGCATGCCAAAAAAACCCTGCACCATTACAAAAAAAAATCCTATGTTTCCTTCCTTTAATTGTTATGTGTATTTGCAGTCAGACTTGGCCCTAAAATTCTCACCTATTTTCCACCTGTGAAATGGCTCTGCAAAATTGTCTAGGGAGTGAACTAAAGTGTACTTCAGTGTAATTATCAAAATTTATCTTCACTGATATTCCCTTCGTTAATACGATTTTTAAAGAGTCAGCCATGGTAAAGTACAAAAATATACAAGTTCCAACAGTTTCAGACAAAGCTTTTTGAGATGACAGGCAAAGCATCCATTGATGCAAGATCAGGTAGAGAAGAATCTGAATTTATGTTAAATAAATCTAATTTCAGCTTATTAAGGAGTGACATGTCTGAAAATAAGGACACAATACATACAGTTCTACATGTCACAAAAAGCTTTGCAGAAAAAGAACCTGCATTCTGGAAACGTACTGAACTACGTCACCCTGAATTTTTGTCAGAGTATCCCACACACTGACATGCTGCACAAAGTTGGAGCTGTTGCCGCAATTATTAGCTGTCTTTGAACAACAGCAGCCCCTGCTCAAGTGGAAATATTGATTCCTTAGGGATGACTCGTCCCCCGCAGCACTACATTGCTTTGGAGATGGATTATCTGATAGAGACAGTTTCACAGTAACTGTCACTAAACAAAACAGAGCTAAATTCAGGGTCCTGACCACATGGATTAAGACAAAGACAGGAAAAGCATTTTTGCCAACAATAACCTTAGTGATATCTCAGAGCATAAATAAAACTGTCAACAATGCTGGCCAGAAATCTAACCCATTAAAAGCTGATTTCACAGCTTTCTGCTTCTTCCACATTCCCAATTTCCAAGGTAGTATCTAGTAACAGGCCTGTATCTGTGCCAGTGTCTAAGTTAGAGAGAAAGTAGTTTTGATCCAGGATGGCAATTTGCAAATTCCTAAAGAGTTACGGCTGAACAAAACTAAGATAAATCCTCTTTCATACTTGAATGGTTTCATATAGGTAGAAGTTCTGTGTGAACAATAAGTAAAAAGTCCTATAAGCAATAATGTATATTAATAATATACATATATTAATATATACATACATCAATGTATATAACAGTGTAAATCCATAAGTAATAATGTCCTATATGAGGGACAGATCAAAAATTTATGGGAAAGTCACTATCTATACAACCTATACAAGCAACTTTACCAAAATTAGAACAGCTGCACTGGGCTCAACCACAGGTCTCCGTAACCCATGTCTCCATAAACTTGTGCTTTGGGATGACCAGAACAAGCATACCATTCTTCTCCTAAGAAATCTCCCAGCATCCAACTATCAAAAGCCAAATCCTTTTAAGACTTAAAATACATAATATCATGCACTACACAAAGGTGTGTTTACAGGAATCAAAGAAGAAAACAGGGGGGGAAAAAAAATACCCATATTCTCTCAGAGAACAAATGCAGAAGGCAATGACACGGTGTCTTTGTACATCCTATCTTTATGCCCTCTGAAACCTGGGCTATACAAGCGGCCATACAGCTACCAGCACACAGGAGGCAAGGGGCACCGAGTGCTAACTTTAGAGAACCAGTTCCATAGTCCAACGTACATCATACTTTTCCATAAATCTCTGTGCTCTGACCACACAGAGGTTCAGCTATGCACGCTTCCCCTCTGCTTCCCATGGGAGTGCATGCTGGCTAGAGAACTGCAGCATTAGAAAGTCCTTCAGCTACAGCCCTCAGCAGACATTGCCAAGATTAAGTATGCTTGGTGGAAGCAGCATATGCCCTAATAGAAAACAACTCACCCCTCTCTGTCCTCTCAATTCAGACTCCAAATCTGTCCAGGCATTTGAGGCACTGGTCCAAACATCCTGCCCCTGCCACAGGCTTCACTTGTGTTTTCTCTACAGGGCACCATGTGCATGAACACTTGAGGCTGCCAAAGCACATGATGAAAGTGTGATGACACGGTCCACACAATGTTGCCTTAGAAAATGCATATTTGCAGATTTGGACTGTAAGGACCAATTGCTCCCCGGGTTTCTTCCCATCACGCTGTTGCAACAAGCAAGCAAGGTCCAAGAACAAGACAGGGTAGATGACAGGAGCTCATGTTTCAGCAAAATACCACTGGGATCAAGTCTTAAGGTGATACAGGGAAAGGGAGTGTTGGGGAGGTACAAACACTTTTGGAAATATAATCAAATTGTTACAACAAAGTTGGCTTAAAACTCAAACTATTTCAATTACCTTCTGGTGGTGGAGGAGGGAATTCCTCTGTGTCCATCCTAGTGTATCCACCGTGCCTTTAGCAGACTGAAAAACCCTGCAAAAATGAAGGGAACATGTTTTGCAGATGAACATAATTTCCAAATACCGAGACACTCCTTTTCAATTTGGCCAAGCTCATACCTATTAGCTAATACCATTATGGAAGAGAGGAAATGTGCCTGGCTTCTTGCTTCAAAATACATCTAGTCCAAATTTTTATGTACACAGCCCTCAGTATTGGAGCCAATTTTTGTAATGATCTCAATAAGGCAGCTGAAGAAAGATGAAGTTTTCAAACTATTTGGTACTCTGCAGGTCCCACTGTGACAATCACAAGCAGATTACTAAAACATGTTATTTCAATGCCTGTTTGGAGTATATATTCTGCTTCAAAATCTTCATGCAGGAGACAGGGATAAAAATTCTAGGAAGCACATCAGTTTTGATGATACTTTTCTCCATTTGGCAATCAGCAATCACAAGTTTTAACTGTACACTTTACATACAGTTTCTTCTTTTCTTTGGCCATCTTAAAAACTCTGCTTGAGCCCCTTTAGTTCCACCTCTCCTGAGCAGAGTGAAGTACCAGCAAGCAGTCTCCTCAGCACCTTCTCTTTCCTTCTCCTTTCTCAAATGCTATTGGTCTCATGTTTTAAGGAAAAGAATAAACCTACCAAGCATTCCCATACTTTGGGTCCCTAATACACACTGGGAGAGAGCGATGCCCAGAACCCATGAGAGAAATTTTCCTTCCTTCCCCATAAAAGCACTGAATAGTGATATTCCAGTATCATCTGGAAGGAAAAACTGGACCTGTTGTGCTGAGCAATGCATACACTTTGCCCCAAACCCATTTTCACTCTAACTCAAGACAGCATATCAAAAAGAAAGATTTCAGAACACGGCTGAGGCGGAAAATTAAGTTTCCAAAAGCCACACAAGGAAGTGGAAGAGCCAATGCTAAATTTTCTGTCCTGCTCTTGAGTAGCCCACAGATATTAATCTCAAGAAACTACTGTTTCTGCTTGCAACACCACACAAAACGGCTCAAACCCATGGAAAGTCTCCATAGCTGAAGTATGAAAAGAGTGAGTTGAAGGAGATGGTGAAATTCAAGGTACAGTGGAGAAATAATAAGCCAAATGAATCTGGATACAGAGGTCAAATCAATTGCAACTCACAGAGGAGGTGGCAGTGAATGGAAGGGAGAGCCTCAAAAAGGGAACAAGCCTTCAGAGGTACCAGGCAATTTACCTCCCTGACATAAGCTGTACAAGGGCAAATCATCAGGACAGACATGCCAGGAAGGATAACAACTCTGGTAGCACAAGATCCTCAGATGAGGCAGCAATTCGTATCAACTTACATTTTTTAAGCATACAAAATTCCCTTTTAAGTTGTCTTAAGCTGTGGTAATTCTTAATCAAGTCCTAGACAGAAACAAGTAGCTTCAGAACCAAAACTCAGAAAGGATTCATACACATATACAACAACTGTCTCCAACAAACAAAATATTCCATTATGTGCTTTCACTATACAGCATCCCTTCTAAAGCCTCTCACTACAATTTATATCTGCAAAGCTCAAAGGCGTGTTCTGTTTACAAATGTCTGGAATGCATCTTGCCACACCAAAACTGTCCGCCAAAACGAGGGAAAATTATGGGTTGAAGAAAAGGCTATTTTTCTTTTACAGTTGAATCATCACTGAAACAAAGATTTTCAAGTGTGAAATACGCAATAACCAGCAAACCAATGAAAGTTAATCTGAGCACCTCCTCCAAATACATCTTTAAAACAGTAGCTAAAAGGCCTTCAGAATATTTATTTTATTTAAATGTATGATGCAAGATTTTGAACATCTGTGGAACTTACCTTCAACAGTAATTTTAAAAATCAGTTTCTTCCTCACAAGCAAATACCAACAGTTAACAGGCAGAGCTGCGCTATGGAAGTTTTCAGCTTGTTTTCTGTTTTGATCTAGCTCACAGTGACATGCTTCGAATTACACCAGAATTGTGTCGAGCAAGGACACAGATCCAGTGTTAGAGTCCCAGCCACTGACCTGCTTGCTCCCATCTGAACAGTGCTGTTATTCACAAGAAGAAAGATACACTTTCTCACTTAAGAATGCCTCAGGGGTTGACTTATACATGGCATTAATTCATCTTGAAGTTCCACAGATTTTTCTCTACTTTGTAGACGCTGAGAAAAACACTGCAGCAGCAAAGAGAGCTTGTGTATTGTACATTCCAGTAATACTCTCCATAAAAATAAAATTATTGCCATTTTATGTAGTAGATAGCACGTTCACAGAACAATCTCTAACAGCACTGTATTTCAAAGAGAAGTTTTTTCACTATTCTATCAAGAGGCAGGGGAACTAACTCAAGTCAAAGATGTTTAAATGAAGATTAAGGCAGATGATTTAATTCAGCTAGTAGCATGGTGCACAGCGTGAGTGTGTAGCTCAAGTGGTTTCCCCATTGATTCTGCTGCTAACAGAGTTACAGACCACAGAGTTACAGACCCAAAGGAGGAGGTTATGCATTCAAAAAACAATCGTGGAAATCACAGCTCAAATTAAGATGAAAGGGACCTCTGAATGTTCTCTCCTATATATTCAGGACAGGTGTCTTCAAAATTAGATCAGGTTGCTCAGGGCTTTTTCCACCCAAGTTCTGAATCCCCCCCAAAGGAGGAGGTTTCACCACCCCCCAGGGCAGCCTGCTCCTGTGCTTAACCAGCCACGCCAGGAGGAGTTTTCCCCTCATGCCCAACTGGAATTAACCTTGCCGCAGCTTGCGGCCATTGTCTCTCATTCTCCCTGCTGAGCACCTCCGAAAAAAAGCCTGGCTCTGTCTTCTTTCCAACCCTGCCTTAGGGAATAGAGAGCTGCAATTCAAACCCCCTCAGTCCTTTCTTCTCACAAGGACACAAACCCGGTTTCCCTCAGCCTCTCCTGGCCTGTTCCCACCCCCAACCACGGCAGTGGCCTTCGCTGGACTCATTCCAGTTTGCCAGTCCCTCACTTGTACTGGGCCCCACACTGAACACTGTATTCCAGATGCAACATCATGACCACTGAGTATATGTTATCTAGTTTAACATAAAACTATATAAGAAACTGAACAACTATGTGCTTTTAAGACACAGAATACCAAAATTTCGTTTCAAGGTATTTAAAACCTAACGTATTAAACATAAAACACATGAGCTATTATATTCATGTGTATTGTATTATAAAATTATGAATCTGAACAACTGATCTGATGTATTAGATGTAGCAGCCTTCCAATACCTAAAGGGGGCCTACAGGAAAGATGGGGAGGGACTCTTTATCAGGGAGTGTAGTGATAGGACGAGGGGTGACGGTTTTAAACTGGAAGAGGGTAGATTTAGATTAGGTATTAGGAAGAAATTCTTTACTGTGAGGGTGGTGAGACACTGGAACAGGTTGCCCAGAGAAGCTGTGGATGCCCCATCCCTGGAAGTGTTCAAGGCTAGGTTGGATGGGGCTTTGAGCAACCTGCTGTAGTGGAAGGTGTCCCTGAGTGGGGGTGGAACTAGATGATCTTTAAGGTCCTTTCCAACTCTAACAATTCTATGACTCTATGACATGACACAGAGGTTATCAAAATACAGAGCTTTTCCCCCCTATAAAATTGATTTCTCAAACACAGTATAAGCTCTAACCTGAGTTAATGACTCCAACTGCTCCCTCCCAGGCTCCACAGCAATCGCAGAAACACAGGGACAAACAGCAGCTCTTGAAATTACCTACCCCAAAGGTTAAGATCTCCCATTGGCATCCAGCTGCCCAAGAATTCATCTGACTCAGTGCTCATCACCTTCTTTCCTTCAGGTGAGGGTAAAGAGGTAGCAGTGGCTGGTGTGGACCACAGTGGTGTTCTACAGATTGCCTCCTTCCTTTCCATCTCTTCCACCACATCCTTTACGTGTACCCAATGTACAGCAGACGCTGGGAGAGAGGCCACGGAGCACCCAGACACTTCTATGAAAGGCAGGTGACCCATTCTGGCCAAAAGACTGACCCTCGCTTCCCCTGTTGGCTTCTTGATGTTCTCACCTGGCCCTTTTCTGTCAAACTGTTAGGAGGGACAGGCAGCTCTTATTCATATTTACAGACTGGAAGAGCAAAGACAGCTTTCTGACTTTGCAAGTTCCCAGTTTAATTTTCTGCTTATAACGGGTTAGTCATTGAACCAATCTATCTGAGCAAACCCACATCAATAAAATATTCAAGCCTACAAAACTAATGATGTTAAAAAAACTGATTTGTAGCAGGGCAGCATGCTTTTATTCCAGCAGTTTAGCTAGTAACTTTTTGTCTTTAAAAATTTTGCATGTATTTTGAAAGAAAAAAAAAAATCAGATCCCTTACTCCACTGCAATATATGTAGGCCTCACCAAGTCTGTAATGATTTCTAAATTTTATATCAATATTTAAGAAAAAGAAAATGTAATTAAAATACCACATAAAAATCAGATGTTCCTGGGCGATGTTTCTCACGCAGAGAAGTCCCATGCAGTGGAAGCAGTCAGATCTCAAATGGCACTTGGCCGATTCTGGTTTCTGGTGCCAGTGTGAAATGATCCCCAAGGACAGCCCCCAGCACTTATTCCCAGAGGGCTGGAGGGAATGTCCTATAAGGAGTGGCTAAGGACTTTGGGTTTGTCTAGTTTGGAGAAAAGGAGTCTAAGGGGCAACCTCATTGCTCTCTACAGCTTCCTGAGGAGGGGACACAGAGAGGGAGGTGCTGAGATCTTCTCCCTGGTATCCAGAGACAGGACACATAAGAATGGTTCCAACGTTGAGTCAAGGGAGGTTCAGACTAGATATTAGGAAACATTTCTTTACCAAGAGGGTGGTCAAACACTGGAACAGGCTTCTTAGACAGGTGGTTGATGACCAAAGCCTGTCAGTGCTTAAGAGGCATTTGGATAATGCCCTTAATACCATGCTTTAACTTTTGGTCAGCCCTCAAGCAGCCAGGCAGTTGGACTAGATCATTGTTCTAGGTCCCTCCCAACTGAAATATTCTATTCTATTATTTCGAATTTTCCACCAAGAGCGCTCATCTTCAACCGTGAAAGCTGGTATGGAAGGAGGTGGGAGTCTGCAGCGTCCCACAGAAGACCTTACAATCTCAGAGCACTAACACCTCTATAACGAATGCCAGTGGCCTGGCATCCATGAGACTGAAATTCTGATTCCACAGTAAAGGGCAGTTTTAGCAAAAGAAAACAAAAGCACCTTTATACTTGTACCAAGACTATAGAAGAAAGTCAGTGTTCTTCTCTGTGACTCAGTTTCTCCTCTCATTAACTCTGGTAACTCCTTCTGCCTCCAGCCTAGGTGGTCTCTCAGCTATGGCTCCACGTCAAATTTCATTCAATAGTTTCCTCTAATTGTGGGATGAAAAACAGACCACCAGTTCTCAGCTACCCAGATACAAATACTGATCAACATCTGCATTTCCACTTCATCAAAACTATTTTCCGGAAGTCATTACTTATACAATAGTCAGAAAGCAACAGAAACAGGACCAATGCAAACTCTGCCAAAACAACAAGGCAGCGTAGCATTCATACCTGGTGGCACAGTACCTACCCAGTGAGCTCCTAAGAGGCACACACGGCCAAGTTTTCCAGCTCTACCACCCTAAGAACATACCTTCTCTTTAAGGAGCGTGCGCTATAACTGCAGCAACATCAGGATTCTTCATTCTTAACGGTGCAGAAAGAATGAGCTAGTGAGCATTTTTTAATAGAAAACAGAAAAGATGAAATGAGGAGAATGATTTCCAAGGAACTGTGACTCAAGGAGAAAGCTTAGTGCAAGCAAGCTGCAAAGCAACTTCTCTGAGAAAGCCTGAAAATTAAATAAAAAAAAAAATATTTAAACACACCCCCCCAAACCCATGAACACAAAGCCCATGAATGTCTAAAATCCTCTTGTATCCACATCACTTACTAAATATTGCTGTGTAATGCCTAATTGACTCTTCTTCCACCTATAACTACAGACCTCCTGCTGGGAAGTAAATCCTGCTGAAATTTGATATATAGACTCTTTGGAGAGCACAGAGAAGCAAGGAGAAAAAAGAATGCAGAAGAAAGATGGTTAATTTCCTTTTTTTTTTTTTTTTTAAAAAAAAGTACCTCAACATGGCTCTGTTACACAGAAAAAAATTAAAATTGATAGCACAATTTGTTCTCCATACAAGACTACCCCTAGGAAACACGGACTGTACACTTTTTTTTTTAAAAAAAATAGATGTTTTCATACTACAGTGGGTCTGAATGAAGCAGACTTTTATATTATGACAGCTTACCACCACATGCTGTAAGCCATAGAGGAAGGATGCATCAAGACTGGATCATTATTTCTTTTAATGTGTATGTGGTTTTATTAATAGCTAACAGTTCTATACTGTACTAATTATATTCTTAAATTTATCAAAGAAAATTACCTAAATCGTAAGCAATGGAATAATAAGGAACTGCATAGGTTCAAGTAGAAAATAAATATGAAGCCCAGTTCCTTGCTCAGTTAAATCTGGGGAAATTCTATTACCAGCTGCAAGGCAAACAAGGTCAGATCCGCAGAGACGCACATTTTTCAGACTGCATGCAAAATCCACTTCCCCAAAAGCTACTTCGCTTCTTTTTCTGCCCCTCTTTCTCGCACCAAGCTGTGTCCTGCTAAAAGCTAGAGAACAACATGGCAGCAAGCCCTGAAGAACCAGCAATCTACAGAGACACCCTGAGAACACGGCTGAAGATTAGTATTCTGACCCTCCTTTTTAAAGGGTATTATTTACAGCATTTCTTCATCTAGAGCAGATTCCTGCCCAGTACATCAGAGGAAAAGAGGAAGAAAGCCAAGACTGCATTTGCAGATTTGTCTGAGGGCTCCTATCCACAATGCAAGCAGAAAGCACTATGGAATTTTTAATATTCATATTCTTCCCCTCTAAGGGCAGATTATTATTGCAAGGCAAAACATAGAATCACTGATTCATAGACTTGGTCAGGTTGGCAGGTACCTTAGGTGTCATGTAGTCCAACCTGCTGCTCAAAGCCAGCTCAGCTATCAGGTGAGATGAGGCTGTTTTATCTACTGGGATCCCGAAAACCTCCAAAGACTGCACAACATTGCCAGAGAACCTCTTCTGCTTGGTTGTCCTCCTAGAGAAAAATATTGCCCTTCTATATCTAGTTAGAACCACCCTTATTTCAGTTTTTAACCATTGCCTGTTGTCCTGCCACCTTCTCGATAACCTGCCGGCAGGTGGGGGCAGGCTACCATTAGGCCCCCATGAAGCATCTCTTCTCCAGGCTGAACAAGCCCAGCTCTCTCAGCCTCTCCTCCAAGGCAGTGCTACAGTTCCCCAACATTGAGGTGGCCTCGTGCTGAACTTGCTCCAGTTTATCCTCATCTTTCTTGTACTGGGGTGCGGTGGGGTGTGGATGCAATACTCCAGGTGTGGTCTAACAAGTGTTGAGTGAAGAGCAACCCTTCCCTTCAAAGGAGCTCTTCCTCCACACGTGCACAACCTTGCCCTCATCCTTGCTGAATTTCACAAAGTACCTGCCAACCAGCTCCTCCAACCTGCTCAGGTCCTTCTGAATGCCGGCCCTGATCCCAAGCACATCCACTGCTCACCTCTTTCCACAGTTTGGTGTCATCTGCAAACTTCATGAGCAAGGGCCTGTTGTCTTCCAAGTCATGTATAACATTAAACAGAACACGTCCTACAACAGGTAGCTGGGGCACTCCACTGGCTACCAGCCTCCAGATAAGTTACAACCAACTAGCCACCTCTAAACCCAGCCATCCCAACAGTTTTTCACCCATCTAGTAGTGCACCCACCCAGATCATAATGACATTCTGCAAAAGACCCTGCTGAACCCAACACAAACATATGATTTTATTAAGCTCAGTAGCACTATACTTAATTTACACATGGGAAAGCCAAGACCTAAAAATTTTTAAGGAACGAGAGAGTATGGGTAAAAAGTTGTTGAAACCAGGGAAGGCAACAGGTTCCCAAGCACACATGTAGGGCACCTGATTTTTAGTGAATAAGCCTTTGCTCCTCCCTTTTGTGCTGGCAACTGTTTGAATACCCAAAGGAAGAAGAGGGGCATCACCCTGGGGTTTTAGAGGCCATCCTGGCAGTCAAGTGTACTACAACAATCGCAAGCATCCAAAGAATTAAAAGTGAATGCTGGCGTCACATACTTTTAGTCAGGACTGATTTTTGTTTTGTGCCACACAAACTAGATGACTGTACTGCTGGCTCAAGACCCTGGTCTTCCACATTGCACGTACAGGCAAAATAAAAATATATGAATACTAAGAGCATTTTTCTTAATTTGCTCTAAATTTGATTTCAATCAAGTAACTTCATCTGGTAAAGTAATCTTATTTCTGAAATTTCCTCTTTTAAACCTAATTTAAATTAGTCCCTTCCAATATTGGAGATCAAGTATTATCTTAATTGGAAACATCCTCAGGAAGATTTCTATTTCTAAGTCAGAGAAGATGCCTGCATGCTGCGTAACACTTCAATTGTGATGTAAACCTATGTATGGTTTGGTTGCATACGTATCATTACAACACAAATACATAAATGGTTTTTTTTATAAAAAAAAACATAGAATCATAGAATGGTTAGAGCTGGAAGGGACCTTGAAGATCATCTAGTTCCAACCCCCCTGCCATGGACAAGGACACCTCTCACTAGACCAGGTCGCTCAAAGCCCCATCCAGCCTGGACTTCAACACTTCCAAGGGATGGGGCATCCACAACTTCTCTGGGCAACATGTTCCAGTGTCTCACCACCCTCACAGTACAGAACTTCTTCCTAATATCCAATCTAAATCTGCCCTCTTCCAGTTTAAAACCATCACCCCTATCACTACACTCCCTGATAAAGAGTCCCTCCCCATCTTTCCTGTAGGCCCCCTTTTAGGTACTGGAACGCCACAATAAGGTCTCCCCAGAGCCTTCTCTTCTCCAGCTCTGGACGCGCTCCAACAGGTCCATGTCCTTCTTATGTTGGGGGCCCCAGAGCTGGACACAATGCTCCACGTGGGTCTCAACCAGAGTGGGGCAGAGGGGCAGAATTACCTCCCTTGACCTGCTGGCCACTCTTCTTTTGATGTTTGGTAGGATGCAGTAAAATGCACCAAAATAGTCATTTACTCTAGTAATTCTGATTAGCCTCACATGTAAAATACAGTGGTTTTTCACAGGGAAAATGCCCCCTCCTGAAAACTATTTTGATTCCCCACCAAATCAAGTTCTTGTCTTCCTAAAAAAAAAAAAAAAAATTGGTGAGGGGATGTTTTTTATTGATATAGTTGATAAAGCATTTTTTTCCCCCCTCCAATTGTACTTAATCCCCACACCCACTGCAAAAGCAGAAAGTCCTGGTCAAACTTGCGTTAAATCCGTAAGTCATGGTTTTACAAAGCACAGCTTGTCTTTCAAGTTACTGATGACAATTGATGAAAATTTCCATCAGAAGCTCTTTCCAATGATACAAGTGAAATGATACACCAAACTGAAGATTCAGTTCCTACTGCTTTCTGCAAACCTAGTCCTGACAAAGACATTTTTCCTAAGCATTTTCAATTCTGGGGTACTACTGTCCTTGGAAAAGTAACCATACCGTTTCTTATCGAGGACAACCCATTACAGGCAATAAATCACATCTGATCATTACGAAAGTGTCCAGCTGAACAACTTATTTCACTTGATGAATTATTAAGAATATAAATACAGACTTTTATTCCCGTGTTTCTAAAAAAACTATTTGGAGTAAAAAATGGAAATACATTTCTAATAAAAAATTAGAGTCATAATGCATGGTCTAGAAAAATAACACAAACTTCATTGCTTTGTTTATAATAACACCAAAATATTATTCAAATAAATCAGAAATCAGGTAATGCAGCCACTAAAACATCAGTTGAAGTAAGAAAGAAAAATAGTAATAGCGCCTGCATGGAATAGCCCTCATCTTCAAAACATGTATAATGGAAGGCAGTTTCCCATGGAAGTTTAAGTTCTGCATCTAGTCCTAACATCAGCAGTCCTCAGTCTTTCCTGCAAATGATCAAGTGGACCTCTTTCTTCCCCAGCTTCCATAGTTCAAAAGTAAAGTTTTAAAGACTCAAATTAGTCAGTCTATGGTTTGCAACAACACTGAATATTACGTGTAAAATTCTGAAAGAATACCGAGGATGTGACACTATAAGCTCAAGACTCACTTTGGTCCTGGCAAGAGACCTAGATATTGCTGTTTACTTCCCAATAACTTATGATCCCATTTTACAGATGAGGAAATAATGTTTATCCCCTTTCTTGAAATTCCTGAAATGTATATACTGTATCTCTAAGGAAAAAAAAAAATTGATTTCTGCAATCTATTTGAACGCATTTCTAGAAAAGAGACTACAGAACAGAAATGAGAGTGAATGTTTGACCTTGAGCTTGGATCCTAATAGATTGTATTCATGGTTCAGTCCCAAGTAACAAGTAATGTACAGCACAGTAAGTCACTGAAACAGATTTTCCCAAGATAATGCCCCTATTCAGCACCACGTAAGTAGAACAATTTATTTTGCTCTGGTGAACTGCTTCACCCACACATTTGACATTAAGCTTCAGGCTTCCTGACTGAGCAGCGAACATGTAGGACATGAATCAATGTTGTGCAGTTATGCATCACTTCCCACAGTCTTGCTGATTCAGGCAATTCAGAATAAACCATGAATCAAGTTTTTGATCTAAAAACACAAGTTTGAAAACATATTTTTCAGATCTTGTTTAGCATTACTTGTCATTATTCCCTCAAAAACAAGTTGTACTTTTACGTGTCCCTGGTTTCAAAATAACCTGAAGTATTTTGGTGCGACTAAAACTCAGATTCTTTACTGTAAGAAAATGTCCAAGTGATTTAAATCTCAAAAGATGCTAATAAATTTTTAAATCTCAAAAGATGCGGTAGTTTCCTTCTACAGATACGCGACAGACCTTGAGTCCCAAGATTCTGCTCTCTGCAAACCACGTATGCACACAATGACATTACTGAGAAAGAGGGGAAAACAGGAATTATTAGGACATAATTGTATAGGTCCATAATAAGAATTTTGGTTTATCTTGCTCATGTACCTCTCATCATCATCATAAAGAGCACCTCCCCCTGACAACATGCCTGCAGTCTCCCAGAGTAATCCTCAGGCATCAGTTTATGAATCCCTGATAATTTCCAAGCATGCAGCTTTTCCGTTCTTGAAACTACTTCTAGATTCAGAAAAAAACTTACCAAACCTTAACTTACTTACCTTAACAGACACAGTAACAAGAAAGACTTTGTAGGAACAGGAGTGGAAAAAAAATATCTGTAATGAATGCTGATTTTGACAAAAGATGGTCTTGGATATGAAAAATGCCTCACTCACGTTTTGTAGAATATATACAAAATGAAAGACTAATTAATACCACTATCAATTAAGCCTCTTTTATTGCTCTGTTATAACACACAAAATGTTCAAAAAGTAAGACACACTCGACAATTGCATTCACAGTGTTTAATTTAATGCTGTAACTCCAAAGGAAGTTTCTCTAAGAGACAACTGCTGCAATAAATATTCCACAAGAAGCATCCAAGGATAGCACGGAAATGCACTTGCGGCTCAAAAAGCCATCAGGAAGCAAAACTTATGGAAAGCCAGTTTCAAAAATGCCTTTAAATTTAGAGGCTATAAGATAATTCCCCATGATATCCCTTCTACAGTTCTAAACTAAAACTGTGAAATGTAAAGACATAATTAAAGAAAAAGCAAAAAGTGAAACAGAATTTACTTTACAGAAGCAGAAAGAAAATTACTATCCCACATATGTAAAGATGAAGAAAATAAGTACTACACACTGCTCATTTCTCCATCACATACAAAATTGAGAGCAGTGTAGTATTATAGATGCATGAATAAAGTGACTGCAGCTCTGGACAATATATAAATTTCAATCTGAAATTCCGAGTCAAAAGTACTCCTCCTCCTCCTGGATTGCAGGATTTGTTTCCTGGCTTCTTCAGAAATAGATTGAAGTTTATAAATTTTCTACAACAGATTCTAAAAATAATTTCTACTTTATATAGCAGCAGTTAATAGACTTCCTGTTTTACAAATGAGTAATGCACCATTCCCAGTTGCAGGTTTTAGACAAGCTTGTTGTCTTCCTTCAAATGTTTATAAAATATGCATGGACTCCTAAACAGCTCAGAATCAACTGAAGAACTCCTCTGGTATTGAGATTTCTTCCTATCAAAGTTATTAACGCTGAGACTAAATACCCTCAATTGTAAAAGAAATGAAAAACAAAAAGACGATCCCCCCCAGCAGTAAGTAGTAGTGTCCCGGCAAAAACAAAAAATAAAGTACAAGGTTCTAT
Organism: Anarhynchus alexandrinus; assembly: GCA_008711295.1. Classification (NCBI taxonomy): domain Eukaryota; kingdom Metazoa; phylum Chordata; class Aves; order Charadriiformes; family Charadriidae; genus Anarhynchus; species Anarhynchus alexandrinus. The sequence goes on from VUYV01000024.1 coordinate 5,699,283, forward strand.
ACATATAAAATGATAATCAAGAAAACAAACAGACAAAGAAAAAGCTCAGTTAAAAAGAGTAACTTAAATAGACTGAAAGACACTAAAAAACTCCAAGAACATTTTAAAAAAAAAGCTGTGATGTCTAACATTAAAAATTCAGCCTACTCAAAACTATGCCTGTCCCTTACAAAGTCTGGATTCTTGAAATCTTAGAGACATGATATAGAGCTACTAGGTTTAGGATAATCAGAACCTTTTATATTTAACATATGACTAAAGTTAAGTGTTTGGACCTAGTATTTCAACTGGGTGTAAGTCAGCACACTTCCACTGAAGTTAACAGGCTAGGAGGAAGAAACCTCAAGATGCTGAGGTACCTAGATTCTCAATTTCAATTACAATAAAAATGAGAATCTAAATACTATTTATGTAACACTGGAATTTTAAGGTTAATCTCAATTGCTAAAGCTTGTTAAACAATTGCTAAAGCTAATTGTTACAGCTTGTTTCACAGTTTTCTACTCTGGGAAAGGACTGTCACAGTTTACTGATGAGCAAAACCATATCCTATCTGTTGAGAGTAACCGTAGCTCCTGGTCAGAAGAGGGCTCCTGCGCACGGAGGGAGGCAACCGCCTCATCAGTACTTTGCTGTCCTTACCACTGATCTGTCAAAGGCAAAAGAACAAGACTTGCACATTTGGTCTCAATGCCTCAGAGCCGCGATGCCAGCCTGCACACACCCATCACGCAGCACTGTGGCGTATGAACTCCTGAATCCCAAATCCAGAGGATCCTGCCAGGTCTTGGCACTCAGCAGGAGCTGATGGACAGCACGTTCCTCATGCATCTATCTGCTTCCGTGGTCCTTTCTCCCACCACATCCACCTGTGGGTATCAGCCACGAAATCCCCAAGCCAGTCCCATCACAAGATACCTGTTGCCTCTCACATAGTAGGTCATGTCTCACGTACGACACCACAGGTAAGCTAAGAAATACGTAGACTGCACCATAAAAGTCTTGAAATCTCACTGTAAAACCTTCAGAAATATCAGATTTCAAAGTATTGTCTAAAGAACTACTGTTCAGAACCCAATAAACACATGTAACTAGTTCATGGGCTACTAAGCCCAAGGGTGAAAAAGAAAAAAAATAAAGACAAGATGGATTAAACAAAGCAAGTCAGGCAGATTATCAAGATCAAACAGGTCACCCAAGTGAAAAGAATGAAGGGTCCATTGAAGAAAAGAGCTGAACCCCTGCCTGAATAATGGGTGTGCAGTTGTAGGCGCCCAACACATCCCATGTTCAGGCAATAAATCTGTGTCTCCTGAGCACCAACAGAAAATTTAAAAAAGGTAATACTTCATTTCTACTGCAGAACAGATTGCTCACTGGGGTTCACTAAGCAGAGTAAAGGCTTTGGGAAAACGTTTATTTTCTTTACAATAATAACAGTCACAAACTAACATACATTGCTATATCCTCTCTGTATTTATTCAGCATGAGACAGTTTTTAAACAGTCAATCTTTCTTATTTTCTGACTGATGCAAAAAACCCTACACCTTTTTATACTAACAGTTAAATTGCACAACTGAAAAAAAAGAAGATACTGTTTACACTGCAATTAAACAGCTTCAAACCTGCTAGCACAAGATAAAAACCATGATCTTAGTAGCTTTGGGGAAAGAAAAATAGGATTGAAGAAATACTTAAATGAAAGAGGACAGAATTTAGGATGGATAAAACCCTTTTGGTCAAAAATACAAGCACCACCTAAAGGCCTTTAAAATAAGCCTTTGCTATGGGCATATTATCAACAGCTGTCTTTCCAAGCAGCAGGTACTGCTTACCAACTCAGGTAGAATGCCCAGGTGAATGACTGGACAATATTTTAAAGCGGTTCTTGCCTTACCCTGTAAGAACCCGGCATCTTTCAAAAGTAACTACACGGTCTGGGATCACCGCGAGCAACTATGTAACTCCTGCAATAGTCAAGGTGTTAATTATAAATAAATCAAAGACAATTTTAAAACCTCCTTTGGAAAAAAAAAAAAAAAAANCAGAAATGGACAGCAGTTACGGGCCAAAATATTCTTCCTCTGTTTCAAGAAAGCCAGTTTAATTGCAGATGCCAACTCCAAAGCCGGTGTTGAGCACAGTTTTTAAGAAGGGGGAAGGAGAAAACCTCCAGTCCCCCTGTCCCCCTCCGGCAGTCGGGATTTTCAGCAGCCTCGTCCGTACCGGGCGCGGAGGTGGGGGGGGGAAGCCGGGGTGGGGGCAGCTCCCGGGGCCGGGGGACCCGACGAGGCGCCGAGGCGGGCGGGAACCCCACCGAAAACGGCGGGGGAAGAAAACTCCACCGCGGATGAGGAGGTGGAAGTTTGGGAAAGCAGCGAACGCGCTTATGACCGACCCCTCGCACCCCCCCTTCAGCAACGCGCCAGGCCGCCTCGCGCCAGCAAAATCTATTAAATAATACTTTTTAAAAAAACAATTAAAAAAGAAGAATGGGGTCATTCCTCCCCCCGCACCGAGGCGAGCAGAGGTTCCCAGCTGCCACCCCCAGCGCCCCCGGGGGACGGCGGCTCCGGGGCGAGGCGGGGGGTGTCTCCTCACGGCACACCGAGCCCGCCCTCCAAGCACGAAACTTTCCGTGACTAAACACCGCAGCGAGACCCCGGCGCTCCCCGCCGGCTGCAGCCGCGGCGGGAACACCCACCTCCACCTCCGCCGCTGCCGAGAGCTCTGAGGCGACCGCCGCCCGGCCCGGCCCGGCCCGCTCCGCTCCGCTCCGCGGCCGCCCCGCTCCCGGGACACGTCACTCAACCCCCCCCTCACCTCGGCCTGGGGGCTGCCGCCGCCGCCGAGCGCTCACTCACCGCCGAGCGGAGCTCCCGAGCCCTGGCGGAGAGGGGACGGGAGAGGAGAGAGCCGCCCGCCCCCGCTGCCGTTACCACCTCTCTGGAGGCCGCCGCCCCGCCCCGCCCCGCCCACCGCCGGGCCTTTCGGGCAGCGCCCGCTGCCATTGGCGAAGCGCGCGGCGCCGCCGCCTGCCGATTGGCGCGGCCGCCCGTCCGTCGCGGCGGGGCGTGGCGGCCGTCGCGTCCCGTGGCCGTCCGTGTCCCCCCTCCCCGGACCCCCGCCGCATTCCTGCCGCTGCACGTGACACCAGCGCCGGCGGGGCGGGGGACGGGGGACGGGGGGTGCCCACCCCCGGGAGGGGTTTTCTCTGCTCTTCTCTCATCCTTCTCGCGTGACGTTCCTCATGGCATCACTGCCACGAGTGACGTTCCTCGCGGCGTCACTGCAGACCAGCGCTGGCCGAGCCAGCCCCTCGGTCAGCCCGGAGGCCGTGTCCCACAGGGACGCAGAGCTTCTCCTGGAAGAAGTGTCAACGTGAGTACGGGTCAGGGCTGAGCGGGGCCCTTCCATAATATTGGGGAAAAAAAACCCTTTACAAGATGGAACTATGTCGAAGATGCGTGCTTTACAATATATCCCTGTGCACATCCGTTGCATTTTGATGAAAACAGAACCATAGAATGGTTTAGGTGGGAAGGGACGTTGAAGATCATCTAGTTCCAACCCCCCTGCCATGGGCAGGGACACATCCCACTACATCAGGTTGCTCAAAGCCCCATCCAGCCTGGCCTTCAACACCTCCAGGGATGGGGCCTCAACAACTTCTCTGGGCAACCTGTTCCAGTGCCTCACCACCCTCACAGTGAAAAATTTCTTCCTAATATTTAATCTAAACCTACCTTCTTCCAGTTTGAAGCCACTCCCCCTCATCCTATCACTATATGTCCTTGTAAAAAGTCCTTCCCCAGCTTTCCTGTAGGCCCCCTTTAGATACTGGAAGGCCACTATAAGGTCTCCCCGGAGCCTTCTCTTCTCCAGGCTGAACAGCCCCAACTCTCTCAGCCTCTCCTCATCGGAGAGGTGCTCCAGCCCTCGGATCATCTTTGTGGCCTCCTCTGGACCTCCTCCAACAGGTCCATGTCCTTCTTGTGCTGAGGACACCAAAGCTGGATGCAGTACTCCAGGTGGGGTCTCACCAGAGTGGAGTAGATGGGCAGATTCACCTCCCTCAACCTGCTGGCCACACTTCTTTTCATGTAGCCCAGGATAGGGTTGCCCTTCTAGGCTGCAAGCATGCATTGCTGGCTCACGTTCAGCTTTTCATCCACCAACACCCCCAATTCCTTCTTCTCAGGGCTATTCTCAATCCCTTCATGCCCCAGCCTGCATCAATACTGGGGGTTGCCCCAACCGAGGTGCAGGACCCTGCACTTGGCCTTGTAGAACATCATGAGGTTCACACAGGCCCAGTCCTCGAGTCTGTTCAGGTCCCTGTGGATGGCATCCCGTCCTTCAGGTGTGTCAACTGCACCACTCAGCTCAGTGTCGTCTGCAACCTTGCTGAGGGTGTGTATCTAGATTAAGGGCAACTAGCTCAATTCCATGATGAAAATGTCATTTACTAGCAATATTCTTCTCCTTTTGGCAGCAAATTCATTATCTATGCGCATGAATTTCTCCTTTCACTATTAAGAGACACAAATTTCAATTCCTGCCTGTAGTCCTTTTCGGAACCATTTTGATCTTTGAGAACCACTTCTTTGACTCCAGTGACCACACTTAAATATCCTTCTCTAATTCCAATAAAAAGTCACTGTGGAAACCTTGTTGGACAAATCCAACAATAGCGGATCAACTGACAAAAAAGCAAAACTAACTTCCAAAATAATTTCCACTCTTCCTACTATTTTCTAAGGCAACATCCTATTAGCAGTCATAATCTTATCATTGCAATCCTAAATTCATTATTTATCTATCCATAGTTAGTTGTCGGTAATTAGAGTACAGATAGTGGCTGTCTCCAGAGTTAACATGCTGCTTTTCATGACCAGGTCCTAAGAAGATGATGTTTAACTTGTTTTTAGCGGTGGTGCCTGCACAATGAGATCTCCTCAGAATTTACGTACTCTCATTGCTGCTTACTGAGGCTTTGGCAAAGGTACTGCTCACCTCCAAGCTACCATAGGTCATGCATCGACTCCAGTCCATGTACTGGGCGTCTTAAAGACACCATGGACAGTGAGCAGTGTCCTGGCCCCATGCAACACCATGCTGTGGAGAAGGGATCCCTTTTTTCTCTCCCTGGAAATTGGGCTGGTTGAGTGTAGACTTAAACCGTACGACACCTAAGGACATACAACATCCTTCCCGTGGCTTGCTTTCTGAAAAGTTGCATGAAATCTGAACAAGATACCTAAAACTCAGGTTACCAAGTTCGGCAGTGAAGCCTGATTTCCTAAGTTTCTTCCTTCTGTTTACCTGTTGATGTCACTGGCACTTTCTCTTAGGGAGTTTTCACCCACTGGAAATTGAGAAATTATTTCTCCCGTTGTTCTCAACTGTGTCCCCCACAAAAACAGTATGTCATCTGCTTACTGTAATCCTTCAGAAACTACTCAAAGCCAGGACATCTGTCCTGGTTTGAGGTAAAACAGGATCTTTTCCCCTCCTCTGCCTCTCTCTTTGAAGAGGGGTAGGAGGGGAGCATCTTTCGCTCGCCCAGTGGCCTGTTTGGCCAAAACCACAACAACATCCAATGGCCTTCCTTAACTTAAGCATCTGCAGAACGCATGCTGGAGACTTGTAAAGTTACGGGTGTCCTCCCCTTACCAAACAAGGTTGAATGGTGATACTTTTTAAAAGTTTTATTTTTATTTATACATATATAAATAATTTTTTGAAAAGGCAGACCACACAGCTTTCTTAAATTGAAACTATTGCATAAAAATAACATTTGGTTTAATAAAGGCATTGTGCATTCGTGTTCTGATATGATGCCTGCTGCTGCCCTGTCTTTGCAAGTCAAATTCTCAGACTGCAAATTCAGACAGACTAGGTGCTAATTTCCCTAAATTTTAATATTCCTCAGCACCAGAGTCCTTGTGTTACGTCATCTCCTCATTGTCACGGGTGGCACAGATGATGCCATAATGTATTGTGGTGGGCTGAGCTTGGCCAGCAGCCAGACTCCCACCCAGCCACTCTCTCCCTCCCTCTCCTCAACAGGATGGGGGGAGAAAATAAGATGGAAAGCTCGTGGGTCAAAAGGAAGACAGGGAGATCACTTAGCAGCTACTGTCATGGGCAAAACTGACTCGACTCATTTATTGCTAATTAAAATTAAGAGTAGGGTAGTGAGAAACAAAGACAAAAGTAAAGACACCCCCCTCTTCTTTCCAGGCTCAGCTTCAGTCCTTCATTCCCGACTCCTCTGCCTCCCCCACCCCAAGGGGCAGAGTGGGATGGGGAATGGGGGTTGTGGTTAGTCTGTAACAGCTCCTCTCTGCAATCCCTCCCCACACTTCTCCCCAGCTCTAGCGTGGGTCCTTCCCGCGGGCTGCAGTCCTTCAGGATAAACCTGCTCCTGCCTGGGCTCCCTCCTCCAGGTGCTGCAGGGGAATCTCTGCTCCGGCGCCTACTTCTGGTTATTTGGCTGCGCTCGGATGGCTCTGCTTCACTCCGAAGCTGAGGAAGGGAAAAACGCGCATGAATTCACTGTCAGGGGAGGACCACCGAAACACTAAGGTCATGAAACCGTGACAGATAAACGCAATGTTCGGCTGAAGCAGAGCTATTTCCAGTGGAGGAAAGGAAATGCTAGTGTAATACAAGGCACTGAGAAGACTTAATATGAAATACTATGTACAGCTCTCAGTCACCAACATTTAAGAAAAAGGAATTCAAGGGGGGAAAAGTGGCAAATAAGAAGTATTAGGATAGCTAGGAAAATAAAAGAGCCACTTGATTTGTACTCATGAATATGCAAAACAGACTCCAAGGGGTAAAAAATAATTATGTAAGGTAAAAAGGCAATGATAATACAAGAATAAATTACTATGAATTAGAACACACTGTAGGCCACTTCAGCCTTGGGCAGTACATTGCTTGGGAACTTTGATGACCTAAAAAAGGTCCTCAAACTTGTCCTCAACAAGTATCACAATGATACTTAAAACAATATGCTGCTGAGAAAAAAAAAAAAAAAAAGAAGAGCTAAAGCATCAATCTACATATTCAATGTCCAACCACAACCTTCAGCACTGTACAATATAACAACCAGTCTCACCTACCTCATCCCAAACCCTCCAATTTTTTTCATATTTATTTCCTATGACTCCTAAGCAAGGCTACTGCTGCTTTCCAGGATCTACCTTCTTCCTGTGAATATGACCCACAAGACAAAACGATCAAGCCCATGTGAGATGCTCCATGAATGCTCTACGCAACCACTTCTCTGCACTTTTGCAGGTTGCCTGCATGGCTTTGTTTTTCAAGGTATCGTAGTTACCACCTTGATTACTTAGGAAAGTCAATCCTCCACCTTCTACAAAATTAGTCCTTTCTCAGGTATATTCCCTCCTCCCCGCTCGGTGCAAGCCCCATGCTTAAACTTCCATGAGCACAGCTTTGGTGACAAAATGCAGTATCCACACAGTAAAGCGCTTTTGGCACCAGAAGTAGCAAAGCAGGAGAGGGAAGTTGCAGACCTATATAGCAACATAAAAGTCAGGCTGAGTGAGCACCTGGAGCTGCCACAAACAAGTATCAGTAGTAAAACACACTGCACAGCCTCACAAGTCTTTACAGTAAATGTCAGAGAACATTTTGGTGAAACAGTGTCAGCTTATACAGCACTCTAATGTGAACTAAGCATTCAAAGCAGCAGAGGCAGCTAAAAAGAGGAAATACGTATTTCAGACCAGAAGTAATGCATCCTTTATCCGATAAAGCTAGTATTAAATTTCCACTCTCTCTGCTCAGGTCACATCGGCAAGGACTCAGAAGTGACCCTAGCCGACTCATCAGAACACACTCACACAGAGACAGCAGCAAGGAACGACACAACCAGTTTCCTTGCTGTCATCTTCTTTGTGGACACGTAAGCAGGCCCCACTCCTTTCCTTTCAAGCCAGGCCTGTCTGCCACCTTGAACACCGTTACATCCTTGCTGCGTCATTATCTTTGTTATTCCACCGCGCTCAGCACCGCTTTACTTACGGAAAACAGAAAGGCACAAAGTGCTGCAACGATGCTCGTTTCTGCTCTGTGATGCTACCGCTAGCAGAACACACTAATTAGTCAATGGGAACCAGAGCATGCAATGTCTCTTCTAACACTGGAAACCCATCTGGGGGCTGACAACTAGAGCAACAAGCATAATTTGCTTAATTAATGACCGCCGCTTATTTTTTGTTCCAAATTATCAACTTAAATACCAATGCCATGACACAAGATCAAAAGATCCTATTTGCTGAATAACACTGTCAACCTAAGTGTGCTCTGATACTTTTCTGGGAAAATGGTAAGAACTACTAAGTAAAATGTATTTACCTATTAATTGAAAACATCTGAATAGCAAAACGTTCATAACATTTAAATTCCTTTTACAGATTAGTTAACAAAAAAAAGAAGAATGACTTTATTCATACAAATACTACTATGCATTGTTCTTCTCATCCCAGTCTGTACCCACACACATTCCACAGTTAGTAGAGCTTTACACATGAACGTCTTACTTCTGCTTCAATTAATCTCGGGGACTTCACTGCAGAGGCAGCTAGCAAAATTTTATGCCAGCCAGTTGCTTACACAATGCATTCTTATAAGAATAATCAAAATGCCAGTTAATGACACTATCTTTCTTTAACTCACTAATGCTAAAAAGCATCATGACTTCCTCCAAAGCACCACACAAGACACACACATTTAATGCTTAGAATTGTATTTTGTTATTTAGCAACAAAACAAGTTTTTTGTTGGTTTCTTTTTCTTTTTAAATTAAGGTGGCTCATGCTAAACCATGAAGCATCATGTGGTACCAAATGAAGTGTCTTCACAGTTACAGCCTAACGCAAAAATAGACCACACACTTCGAATACACAAGCCAGAAGGGTCATTTCCCCTTTTCTGAAGTCTGCTTTTTAACTGTTTTAATACATACTTACATATAGCACAGCTTCTAGTGTTTTAGTCATGTAACTAAACATGCTCGTGTTAATATGTTAAATGTTGGTGAAGGGACATTAGTTTAGAAGTTGTATAGCTATTTCCATAGATACAACATTACCTTTGTCAAGTTTAACACAATATTTCAAAATAAACAAGTCATCTTTTCAGTGCACGCACTGCAAAAACTGTTTAAGCTACAAATAGCAAGTAAAAATAAAAGGCATTATTTTCATCAGTAAATGAAACTCACAGTAGACAATTATTCAATAAAATACTTTTATTTATGTACACGGTGCAAAGATACTGTACCATTCAACAAACGTTATGTTGTACAAGAGCAGACTTGCTTAACACTTCTAAATTCACTTTAAGTGGGAGTCTCCCTGAGGTTAAGAAAGGTGTCTTATAACTATACATGACATCAATATTTAATCAGTGTTATCAGGAACAAGCAAAAAAAACTGAAAGATTTGGACATGGGTATTTAGTGGAAGAAGGGCCCAATAGTACGTGCTGAAAACTATTAGACAAAGACATCACTGTGATAATGTGACTGCTGCAAGATCATGACCAGCACTCAAGTAAGAGTACATCTTACACAAAAATTGGTGGGTGGGAAGAGAAATGATGACAGGTTTTGGAAAAAACATAAGACAGGACACAAACGGAGGCAAACACAAACTGTCATTTCGGAATGTTGCACAAAGACAGTAAGAACCAGGTGCCTGGCCAGGGTATCTTCTATCAGACATTTTTTCTTTAAAAAAAAACAACAACCAACCAAACAAAAAAACCCCACTCAAACCTCAAACACCCCCACCCCCATCATAGTTTGTTGTTTGTTTGGGGTTTGTTTTTTGTTTTTTTTTAAAAAAAGCTTCAGCCAGAAAGGTGACACAAACAGCACTCCTTGAATAAGCCTGTCCAACAAGAAAGCAGGACAAAATCTTTAACAGTCACCTAGGCAAACAAAAAAATCACCCCAAAACATATTATGCAAGAGTTTTCCAAATCACAGCAGCAGCACACCCTGTGAATTTTTCTACATTGGATTGTGGATGAGGCCTTATAAGACAGGCCCAACAGGACTGGGATTAGTTTCACATTAGCAAAATTTATAAACAAACTATGGCTAGTCTACCTTTGGGTTGAAAAGCAGCACTTAGAGTAATTAGACACCAAAACCCTCAGTTAGAGAACTTTTTCAGTCTTGTTTCAGAGCAATGAGACAGTCATCCACAATCACAGAACAGAAAGTCCTCCAGAAGGGAGCAGCCAAAAGGCAGTGAAGAAAACACTTGAGTATAAAAGAGAGAGGCTCCGTGTAACAGAACCAGTAACTCCAACTCTCAGCCATCAAGATGAAAAAGAAAGGTTGTCTGTATTTTTACGTCCTGCTGTATTTCTAGCTGGATTGTAAAATCCCCTTGCCCCTCAAACCAACAGAAATAAACTGAGTGCTGTTATTTTCTTTATTGCATAGCTCTCTTGTTCTATCAGGTCTAGCAGTGTTTAGGTTAACAGGTGCTCTTAGGTATTTTTAATTATATAGTTAAGACATGCAAAAAGTTTGAGATATGCCATAACAGTCTCTGCGTGAAAAAGATCACACTAAGATGCATACAAAAAAGATTGTCTTATTGTGATTAAAAAAATGCTTTAAATGAAAGACTTAAAATCCACTTAGTAACATTATACAAATTAATAATACAAAATATTAAACTTTAGAAGTCTGGTGCCAGTGACATAACTATCCACCTGTCTGCTTGGACCACACCTAATCTCTTCTATCAGTCCCAAATTCACTACTAACCCCAGCCCTCCATATTGTTTTATTTCAGCACATAGAAATTTCACGTCATTTAGGCAGCCTCTGTAAGAATTACACACTTGGCCCAAACTTATTTCTCTTCTGATGCTTCCATTTTCTGTTAGGATTCTTCAGAATTCTGCAGCTGGGATTTTTATAATTATTACCTTGTTTTACTGAATCCAAACCTTTAAGTTTTAAGCTGCATCAAGTACACCATCACTTTGTTATCTGGTGACTTCTCCTCCACCTGCCCCCCAACAACTCCTGCAAGTGAGGCTTGGATTCTGCAAGATATGCATTTGGATCATATATTTGGGTTCTGTTTCCAAGGAATTCACCCTTCTGCTTTCTTCTAAAGTACTTTTAACATTACTCTGTCTCACACACAACCCCTCAGGAGAGGTACGTAATTTTCAGCTTTAGAGAACCCGTTTTTCTATAGTATGGTATCCAGACAGGCCATACCACCAAAACACTACTACCTCATTCTACCCGGCTTAGAAACAATAAGGTAGCACAAAATTTACATTTTCTCTAATGAATATCAGTAGGATAACAGATAGTGTTTCTGTGTAAAATTACTATGACCCTCCCAGCCTAGTTTTGAATGGGCAATTTTAGATATTCACCACTTCATCATTGTCAAGAAGATATGGCTATACATTTGTGATCTAATAGTTAGAAGTTTCTTCTCCCTCACAGAGCAGCCTTTCAACGCTATGCTTACACAAAGTGAATTAGGGAACATACCAAACTGACCACTAGCTTCCTCCCTTCACTTAGAACAAAATCAAAGACATTCACACCCAGAATTAATCAAATGGGGTTGTTTACACTAAACAGTGTTTCCCTTACACATTTAAAACAGTATGCTCCAACATAGATCGATACACAAAGCCTCTGACGCGTGCCTTGACCTAAAATTCTTCACAGCTTGGGCTTGCCCAGTCGTATTACTTTGGAAAATAAATCTGCCTAGCAGAACATCACACCGTACAAAGTTTCAAATGATGGGCTTTTTATCTCACTAGTTCAGTGCGCCCAAACTAATTAGTATCTTTGTCATTCTCCTGCCACTAGGTGTCACTCTCTTCTATCGTGATCTTTATACCGTCATCCACTGCCCAAAATTTCACGAAGGAACCATCAGACCAATACTATGAGCAGGAGAACACCCACCACAATTTGCCAAGCCCCTCCTATCTAAAACGCAATCCTATTCCTTAGGTCAAGGAAAGATTTAGTGGTGTGGCAGATAAAGCACAAAGGATTGTTAGTGTCACTTTGTATGTTCTTCAAAGCAAAATAAAAATACTAAAAGAACAACTGAACTCCTAAAGGAGGCAATACGGGCTTTCCTCCACAGAGGAGTCATCTCAGATTCTAAAACCCTCTATAACTAAGACAATTTCCAAAAATAAGAGGAACCATAACAGGAACACTCGTAGAACTAATTGCATGAGCACTGTGGGACCTACAAAAAAGCAAACTTTACCAATCAAACAGCAGTCTTTTCACGGATGAAACAGAGTCAAACATTCCATCATTGCCTCTTGTATTTAACTGATTTCAAGTCCAGAAGGGACCAGTATGATTACCTAGGTAGACCACCAGTATAACGAATGCCTGCATCGCCACATGCATGTTTATGGTGGATATGAACTGAGGGCAACCTGGAAACTACAACTCACTTTGAGTGTTCACTGTCAATTATCTTCCTCTTCCTCAAGTGCACTTAAAAGGGGGAGGAAAAAAAAACAAACAACAAACCAAAAAAACCCCTACCCAAAACCCAGCCATGACTGCATTCTACCACTGACCGATTCAGCCATTTGGAATGACTTAATGGCACACAGAACTAGGTACCCATGCATACCTAACTTGGGTCATAATTGATCTTAATAAACAACTTAACATAATTTCCAGTATCAGTATCTCTGGCATATGTGAAATAGGATTTAAGCTAAACTTGATTCAAGTTGAGCTTAATAGACAAATTAACTGTTAAGCCACTTTGAAGCATTAGGACAAAGGATGCCATTAGAGAGCAAGTCACTACTAAATCATGAAATACTGTCCAACCTGACAAAATTGTTGCCATAATCCATAACTAAGAGGTTGAAGATCTTACACGTATGCAGATATGAAACACAAACAATGCTTTTAAATAATTCTGGTGTCTACAGAATACCGCCAGCAAGGAATCACTGTGTTAATGAGCTTCTTGCACAAGCTTCTAGTTCATGGGCAAAGAATTACTTTGCATTGTATTCTTCCGCTATCCTACTAGGAAACAGCTGTTTCAGTGTCATATCCTCTTCTTCTGATGTGTTTCACCATTTAATTTTCCATTTTCCGTTGCTTTAGTTTCAAAGTTCCAGTCAGTCGGGCTGAGCAGTTGCTGAGTTTTTTTGTATGTCCAGTATGGGTTAAGTATTAGCGTAACAGCAAATAATCCCGAGAATAAAACAATAAAATGAAGAAGTCCCAGATTTTCCATCACAGAATTCCAATTGAAAATACACACCCACCACATGTGATAAGTAAGAATCATGCGGCAGTGAAATAGGTGGATCATCACCCACTGGTTTGCCTTCCAGAAAAAGGTATTAGCACAGCCAGCCTAGAAAAACAAGAACAGAAAGTATGCAGAAGTGAGATTGTTACTTCAAGATAAGGCACTAAGGAATCTGTAGAACTAATGCAAATACCTATCTTTCACATGCACACGCTCTCAGGCATTTTTTCCCATGTAGAGCTACGATATAGCACATGCATACGGCATCCCAAACTCAGAATGTATCTATACCATCTCACTATACATATGCACACAGCATCACACAGAAACCTATATGGAGGACTACAGAAATATCACAACAAAAGCAGGTATCACAGTAACATAGGCATCAGTTAGATGAACGCAGTTTTGCTGAAAAGCTATCTAGACAAACCACACAGATTACCAACGGACACACGAGATGCATGAAAATTGCTACAAACATAATTTGAAAATTACCATGTTCTTACCTTTAGAAGCATCCAGGAAATGCACGTTGAGGGAGTACTCATCTCCAGCAACATTCCCATTAAAGGCAGATAATGTCCAGATTTCACATTAATTACTAGACCAGCCAAGCCACCAAAAGCAAGCAAGTGATGAACTACCAAGAACACATCAAATGTTCTAAAAATAATGTTGGACACGTGAACAGCTACATTTTCAAGCAAGAAAAATCCAGCAGCTATTAAACAGTTAAACCAACTCCACTTTTGCTGTGAATACACTTTGTCAGCATGAAAAACAGGATCTATGAGCAAAGCCCATAATCCAGCAACACAACTCTGAAGTCCAAACACACCACGTGTAACCGCCATATTCCAAAACACCTTCTCCTTTGCATACAAGGCACGATAAGTGGTACTTATCCATGAAGACAACCAGTGAGACAGAAGAAATACTCCCAGGTAGATTAAAAAACCAGCAGCTAAAAATGTCAAACGAACTTCCCATAAAAGATAGTCCCAGTCAAAAATGGTCCCAAACAACGGATCATCATTTGTAGGATTCATGTCTTCTTTTTTACTGAGCAAAGCCTTGCAAGGGGCTTGACACTTCTCACCCGCACTACAGTCTCCTTTATGCCTACTTAGCCTCTGCTATTATGCAAACCAGAAACCATGAACTCTTCTTTTCCATCTGGAACAAGGAGAAAAAAAAAAAGTGAATTTTTAAGTCATCCATATACATAGCTTCCAAACCATAGAGAACTCACTTCCACTGCAGTTACGTTGGTCCTGTTGCCATTAGGCACAGCCATCCCAAAGACAGGTACACAGACACACACAAAAAAAGCTTAAGCAATGTGTTTAAGATTAACAATTGGCCTGCAAAGTCTGTACTAGTACAAAGCAATGCACTGAAACAAAAGCTGAAGAGGGCAAAGTAGGAAGGCAAGAAAGAGGAAAGAAGCAACCTCTGTTTTCTTACTTACGAAACTTGTATTTCAACAGCAGTGTGTGGTTATTCTCCTAATTCATTATTCTCCTACTCGCCTGCTTTTCCCTCACTGATTTTCCACCACATCCTACAGCTTTTGGTGCAATTCAGAATCTCAAATACAGATCCAGGACATAAAACTATGAAAACTTAATCCAGTAAACAGGATCACTTACACAGAAAAGGGCTCTCAGGATCATATCTCAAAACAAGACTTTGCAATCAGTTTCTGAACATTAAACTACTTTCCAACAGAAAACATATTCCAAAAATGCAAGAAGAGTATGGAATGCAGACAAGCAACATTAATCTGTATTATTAACAACATTAGTGTAATTAACTGAACAGCCCAGCAGTAAGTGCCTCAAGTTAGCTGAAACTTCCTGAACGCACCATAGTTCAAAAGCACAAGATTTGTGGGGAGGAAAGAGCAGGATAATACCGAAATATTTGAACGGCAGCTGATTTTATGAACGATTTAGGCGATA
Source organism: Anarhynchus alexandrinus (assembly GCA_008711295.1). NCBI lineage: Eukaryota > Metazoa > Chordata > Aves > Charadriiformes > Charadriidae > Anarhynchus > Anarhynchus alexandrinus. The sequence goes on from VUYV01000024.1 coordinate 5,714,597, forward strand.
ATCAGCATGACCGCTAGCCCCACCGCAGCCTGTAAGTGCTCAGAACCACAGCGGGGTTTGGGGAGTTCGGTGGGAGCTAGATGAACAAGCCACAACAGCCACCGAGTTACAGAGCCCCTGCTGCGATGCTCCCGCCTTGCTTCGCCACCACGACAACCCAGAAAACGCAGGGACCTGCTCGCCCTGGCCTTGGCTCGCCGAGCTCCCCCCCCCCAGCCCCACCTCCAAGACGGGGGGTGTGGGGGTC